>JAQIWH010005673.1:0-14190 GCA_034695005.1 Cryptops parisi | reverse complement strand
CCCCTGGGAATCCGTAAAAACAACACTTAAAGTTGGAAAATTTTCTCATTGAGTGGATATGTCGATATATACATAAGTGATCATCATAATGCATTGTGTATCATAAATGATACACAATGCAATAAACACAATATACTGTACTGTATATAAAAGCAATCTTAACAATATACAGGCATACTTTATCTTTTGTCACAATTGGACCAGAGTACGACGAAAGTTGAAGCATTAACTTTATTTAGCATTAGAGCTGTGAAAAATGTGAATAACTAACTGCATAGTGCATAGCACTTGCGAATATGTGCAACACTTAAATAAACAAAAATAAACATTAGAATCGGTAAAATAAATAACATAAAATGAAATCTACGAAAGTCGAACAGATTGTGTTTAAAATTCGAGGATCCACTGTATACTTGATTGCATTTCTTTTTCTATCAATTGCAGATTTGCCAAGGTTATCGCAGCTGCTTAGTCGGAAAGTTCCTGTACAACTTGATGGCTATTTCTACTGTTGGAGTATCGTTGTTGTTTTTTTATTGGAAACCAGCATTAAAAGTCAAGCTACAGAAAAAACGATGTTCCATTTCGGATGCAGATACTTTGTTGCTTGAAAATAAGTTCCGAGAAGTATTTGTTGTCATCATCATGAATCAAAAAGTATCATCTGAGTTTCCACCCGAATACAGGTTTTCATGCATGTCTTCAGGATATGGATCAATTGATGTAACGAGAAATGGAAATCATGGTTGTGGTTTGAACAATGAAGTAAGTTTCAAGATTTTTCAATTTTTCAAAAATGTAATTTGAGATACAGTACATACACATGGCTGTATATAATGATACTGTACAACAATTCATTCGGTTCACATATTTTGGAATAATTTTGCTTACAGTAAAGCCCCATTCGTAGAGGTTTGAACCCAATCCCTATGGCAGGTTAGGTTCAGACCTCTTGCTGAAAAGCAAAAATTGTTAAATAGCAAAATGTAGTCTTCTTTTAATTTAAGAGCCCAATAAAATTCTCATGTTACTGTAAGGGCCTTTTTGTTCACGGCCCCTAAGTTTTGCAAAAATTATGATGAATTGGTTGATTTCTAATGTTGTCATATAATCATTATTTTAGTTAAAATTTAAATAATCTTACAAATTAATGTATTTATGTTGACATTTATTATAAAAAATAAATTATTTTATTTAATATTTTAGGGTTTAATTTTTAAGTATTTTATTCATCAACACATCAAATATATTTGGGATCATCGGAGACAAAAATTTTCAAAATTAAGGTAATTTCTAATTTATGTGCAGTTCTATTTTTTTTCATTATTAAATTTGAATATTATTTTTATGTTATTGTTGTTTTTGTCCATTGATCTAATAACTTTAATATTTGTTTTCAGAGGATATGATGCCGACTCAAATTGTAAAGACCTGCTAGAAAATTTTCATGGACTTGACGAGGATGAACGAAATCAAAAGTTAGTTTTTCATTGGTTTCTAGTACATACACATTATAAATTAAAAGTTGAGAAACAGTTATACATTAAAATTTATACAGGGTGCCTGGGGGAAAGGTTAGTACTCTGGGAATTTTATAGTATCAGTCATTCTGACCACAACAGTTCGTATAAACATTGTCCTATTGTGAATATCGCATGTTTTGCGAAACTTGTCTTTGTTTGGTGTTAAGTAGTTTCTTTTCTTTGCATCATAACGTGTCATGGCCTGAAACATGTGAATTGGTCTGAATTGTCAATTGGGCAGAAGATTAGGATAGATAAATCGGCACATGAAAAACACAAGGATGATTCTACACACAACCTACATGGAAAAATGCTACATGAAAATTTGACTTATATGGGCCACCATTAAAAATAGGACATTTGTTTATATTAATTTTTATGGTCAGAATGAACTCCAGAATATTGGTTTTTCTCTGGGACACCCTGTACGGGTAATCCCAGTAATCAGTCCCCGGTCAGTGTTGGCTTGACAGGCTGTTATTTTGCCAACTGTCAACTGAGCTGCAATTTTTCTCTTTGCAAAGCCTCTCTGGCTGTAGTGCAAAGTTCTTTTGGGCACTTTTCTCAACACTCTTTAGACTGACAAGTATCATTTGCCATTTTTCAGGTGCATTTATTATTTAGGTGCATTAGTTATGTTATATTAGTAAATAGTTTTGACTGAAAGGCATCGTAAAGCTTCAACATTAATTTGATGAGCAAGCCAACCGTTCACAGGTCTTATTATTTTATATTCTCTTTGGGGGAAAGAATTTACAATGAAAAAATAGTTACATTAGTGTAAGTTTGAGTTGTTATTGTTGTAAAACATACTTTATTTACGTATGTTCTACTGTATATTGTTTTGTAATAAGTGAATGCGAGAGCTGAAGAAAAATTCAACTGGTTTATTTTTATAAATTAAATTAGTGCAATTTACAAACTTAAAGAAAATGAACTAAGACTGTTAATGATTAACAAGTACATTAGAAATGCTTTTTTAAGCATACTCTTTATATACTGGCATGTAGTGTCCACCATGTTGGTTTTTAATTGACAATATCTACTCAGTGACACTTGTGAGACTAAGATGGATCCATGGACATCTTGTGGATCAAAATTCATCGAGTTATCTCTTTTTTTTTATGTAGAAAGTCACAACTCACTCACAAGTGAAGCTAATATGAAGAGTATAAAAATGGAAAAACTAAACCAAAAATGAATTTTAACATTTGAAATTAGAATGATTTTCAATGATTAATGTTTGGAAAACTTTTCTTGAAATCATTTTCCGTAAGAACACTGCAATACCTTTTGAATCTCTTCTACCATGTTAAATCGTTTTTCCTTGAGCTTCATTTTCATTTTTGGGAAGAAAAAAGTTGCAGGTTGGGAGAGTTAAAGGGGTGAAAAATGACAGTTGTGTTCGTAAAGTTAAAAATTAATGCGAAATGAGTGATGAACAAATTGCTCATGCTGCTGACCCATGCTGTTCTTTTTTGCCCACGTTTCAGGACATCTGTCACGTTGGCAGTCAACAAATCAAACCTCACAAAAAAGTTAATTGTATACAAATCCTTTCTACTGCAACGATAACTGGCCCATTAATACTGGAAGAGGTACCTAGTGGCACAGTTGTGCACCACACTCTTTTTACACAAGACATCTCAACTCCAGGAACTTTTGGGTGGCACTTCGTAATAACAAAATTACTTACTGTCACTTCCAGTTAATCGGAACACTTGAATGAATTTAGTCAGATTAAGCAGCTGCCTTGATAACGTGAAAGGGTTTAAAATGTATAAAATATTGTACAGTACATTGCGAGATTTACATTTTTCGAGATTTGTTTTCCCATAAAAATAGCTGCTCCAATTAAAAAGTAATCCAATTATCTGGAGTTGACTGTATATGGATGGAGGAGTCTTTTGTCCAGCACCATGGGTGGTGGTTCAACAAGGTTTGACTGTAGTACAGAAGAAGAAAAAACTAATTTTGTTATGTTTGTTTATTTCTTTTAGACACATTTTATATGGTGACAACAGCATCGATATTGAAGTGAAATCATACATTAAATTATTGTTCGAGGAGGTACAATAATGATTATAATTAATCTTTTTCATTTAGCTCGGTTGTTTGTTTGTTTGTTTATTTATTTATTTTTGTTTTTTAGTTGATGCATCCATTCTACATTTTCCAAGTTTTCAGTATTTTTTTATGGTTTGCGGATGAATACTATGCTTTCTCAGGATGTATTCTTGTGATCACATCAGGTTCTCTTGCTATATCATTGTACGAAATCAAAAAGGTACTTCAGTTGGTTACGTTCCAAATAATTATACTCCGTATTAAAATGTGTGTTAATTAATTGATGTGTTTTTTAGCAAAGTTTGATTTTACACAACATGGTTTCTAGTTTGAACGACGTTCATGTCACTGTTCTTCAGAATGATGGACGTAAGTATAGTCTTACAGCAATTGTTATAAACACTGTAAGCTATGTCAATTGAAAAATGGCTATTTAGAAAATATTTTTTTATGATATCTTGTAATATTATTTTGTAATGCATTTAATTTTTTTTACAGAAACCAAAGAAGTTTCTGCAAACATTCTAGTTCCTGGTGATCTCATTGTAATTCCATCAAACGGGTGTATAATGACATGTGATGCGATTTTGACTGCTGGCAGTTGTATTGTCAATGAAAGCATGCTCACTGGTAGAGTATACATTATTTTAACAATATCATTTCCTTAGTCTGTAGGCCTATGTTTGTACGTTTGTCACACCGAAATTGGAAAAATGGTAGTGAAAAAAATGTTTGACAGTGGAGGGATTCAAACTCACACCACAGGAACAGAGCACTTCAGCAGAAAGCAGCTTGAACTGCTAGGCTAATGCCCAGACACATAGAATAGCCGTATCACATTTTGCACTAAGGTCGTATCTATGGGTAATTGTTTTGTTACCGTTTTGAAATTTAATAATTTAAATTAAATAACATAAAATTAAATAATACTAAACAGTTATTTATATAAAGTATCAGTATCTAACATAATAAATAAACAAATTTAATTATGGTTTGTTCTTCTGAATGGTGTTTCTGCCCAGAGACATCTACTATAATATAAAATCATGTGAGTTCCTCTGTCCTGTAAAATATTGAGAAGTGAAAATTTTCTGTTGGTGGTTGTGTATCGTTAACTTTTGCGGAAAGCCTACAAAGCTGAAAGTTGGAAGGGTGGTAGATTGTACCCTGAAGGGGGCATGAAATATTTTATGACCGGACAGTGTCATCAGGGGGTGGGGGTTTGAGACAAGCCTGGTAAGCTGAAGGAAAACCACCGGTGCTTTTATCAGTGATGAATAATTTAAAAGTTTAAACAATAAAGGCAACCATGAATCAATTAATTATTTTTTTATTATATTTCGTCCCATAAAAACAAGTAATAAAACAAACACAGTCAAAAAACCACAACAAAAGACAATATAAAATCATCAACAAATAGAAGACATTAAAACTTATCACTACACAGAACATGCTTAAATAACATTAGTTTAAAATGGCTACAGGACTTTACTTCCAAACACGTGCAGGCAACCTTTCTTATGTTGAAGGGAAGTTCGTTTCACACATTAGTGATATATATTATTTTTGAGCTAGTGAATAACTCGTTAAATGACAGAAGTTTTTATTACTTTATTTCAGCGAAGACACACTCGCTTTTCCCTATTTTGCGGATATACACACAGCTTTTTCTTATTTCGCGGATATACAGTGGGTCCTCCTTATCAGCGGGTTTTGCATCTGCGGATTTAACCAATCGCGGATCGAAACTAATCTATATTTCGAAAAGTCTCATAAAGCAAAACTTGTATTTGACCTGCGTGAATCACCATGCGAATGAAGTGATACAAAGACATATCTTGCGATAGTCTCTCACCATTAGTTAACGTTGTGCACTAATATGTACACATTTTATTTGTGTCATTATTTCCTCTTAAACAACACATTTTAACAATTGAAGGCTTGCCCAGAATAACGTATGTTAAGCTATAAAAATTCAATATTAAGATTATTATGGAAAATTGTGCCTCATATATAGGCCTAGCTAGTGCCGCCAATAGACAATCTCATCCTACCTTAATAAAAATATATTACTTCAAAATTGGTTACCTAATATCTGATAATCAATGTGTTGGTGAATACTTTTTTGCCATTTACTTAAAACTATGAATTGTTACATGCCACACTATTCTGGGCAAGCTTTCAATTATTTACATATTATTTACATTGCAGAGATTATCTATCATATGTGAGGATGTGTGTAGTTTATATGAAAATACCATGCCATTTGTATAAGGGATTTGATCATCCTTGGAATTTGATACTTGTGGCAGTTCCTGGAACCAAATCCTCGTGAATTCCAAGGGTCCACTGTATACACGTTTTGGTGTCAACAGTGAGAGATTATGTTGGCACTACTTTTGGTCTCAAAAACTGGTGAGGAGGCATGGTCTGGTCTTTTAGAGAAGAGATTAACATGAAATTCATGCTGCAACTATCTCTGTATTGTTGTGTCAGGTGGTATACATTTAATTTTCAAACAATACATGGTGCTGTTTTGAATGTAAAGTAAATAGAACTTTGAAACCGATAGTCTAACAAATATGTAATGAATATTGCAAAGCAATATGATTTAAAACAATAAATAATTAACAAATGTTGAAAAGCAACACGAGTTAAAACAATGATTCATAATGAAACAAAAAATGTCAGTTAATTTTGACGGGCTATTTACTAGTAACTGATACACATAGCTTGTTACATGCTCATTACTTGCGCACATTTTTGATCACAGCATTAAATAATATAAAGGTGAATTCTGTACATTTACAAGTACAGGGTGTCCCATAATTGGGTTTACTTCAATAGGTTCGCCCCCAAAGGATCGACGTTCAAAGGTTCGCAAAGAAAGGTTCGCACATGTATAGGAGCGTGCAGTCAACAGATCGCGCAGCAAAAGGGACGAGCAGTAATAGATCGTGCAGTAATAAGAACGAGAAACAATTGGATCGCGTGCTCAAAAGATTGATTAAAAAAATATATAGAAACTGTAAATTATAGCTATCTATATAAATCCAATATTATTGAATAAACAATAAATTATAACTACTTTAATTATCAATAAAATAACAATTTACATTTTATTTAGTATAAAAATGTATTAGTAATTTTTTTATTACTTATCATTAATTTTTATTTCATTAATTAACACTAATAATGTCCTTATATTTTTCAGTATTTTGATTATTACTAATACACGTAATAATACATACACGTAGTTTTGCTTTGTTTTAAAGTTTTTAATTTTGCTGTGTTTTTAACTAGTATAATAAACAATAATTTGGTAAAATTTTGTAAAAATTATTTACATGGAATTAAATTTTACACTTACACTTTAGAATTATTTACATAGAAAAATATTACTAATAAATTTTTATACTAAACAAAATTTTATTGATAATTAAATTAAAATGGTTATAATTTATTGTTTACTCAATAATATTGGATTTTTATAGAGAGTTATAATTTACATTTTCTATATATTTTTTTAATCAATCTTTTGAGCGCGCGATCCAATCGTTTCTTGTTCTTATTACTGCACGATCTGTTGACTGCTCGTCCCTTTTGCTGCACGATCTGTTGGCTGCGCGCTCCTATGCATGTGCGAACCTTTCTTTGCGAACCTTTGAACGTCGATCCTTTGGGGGCGAACCTATTGAAGGACACCCCATAATTGGACGTACAATAATTTGCAGATATAGGTAACGAGAAAGTAATAGTCCTTCATAGTGATAAACAATAGTAAATAAGTAATTATTGGCAGAGATGAGAAAGGCTGTAAAGTCTAACAAACCAGGCAAAGCTGCTGGAATCAACAAAATCTGACTGGAGATGCTAAGAACTCTGGGTGTTGAGGGCTTGCATTGATTGACACGAGTTTTTACGGCTTGATGACAATTGTTTTTGATTGCTGAAGCCAGTGCCCGCAATCTACTAACTTCAACGATATACCAAAAGTTGGGCAATTGCAGTATCTCACAATTTTTAGTGATGGAATCATATTTTGATGATTTGAAAGCAACTTTGATATGCTGTAGTATATAATCAGTAGTATTCATAGTGATTTAATTGTTTTGGATGTCATGTTGTCACACCATCAAAGTTTTTTAATAGATTAGTGATAGCTCTCTAAAGAAAAAAAGAAAGAAATAAATTCAAAAACCAACTTCAAAAGTTGCACAGAAAAGTATAAAATAATTCCAATACAATTACGGTATACGTTACTCAATTCTATTAAAAATTAGTGTCGATGTTACTTAATATGAAATTATATTAATATGAGTTTTTAAGACTTGTACATTTGAAGTCGATGCAACACATATGCATACAAACGTAAATGAGCAATATGCTTTGCGCCGACTTCAAATGTACAAGTATCAAAAACTCATACCAATATAATTTCATAATATTAAGTAACATCAAAACTAATTTTTAATAGAATTGAGTAACGTATACCATAATTGTATTGGAATAAATTTTTTTATACTTTTCTGTGCAACTTTTGAAGTCGGTTTTTTAATTTTTAATTAGGATGAAGCTATTTAAGGCAAACAAATTGAAACTGGAGACGTAACTTTTCATTCTTGCAAAAGATTACTCCAACTACTTTCATAGCTTGTAAAACTTTTTCATTTTCAATGTAACTTACATTTTGTATCCATTTCATTCTTCCTAAATTAAAAGGCTCAACTGGATTGAAATTTTTTAATATTTAGGTGAAAGTGTGCCTGTGATGAAAACTCAGTTACCATTGCAAGATGATCACGAAATTTATTGTCCGAATATCCATAAGCGGCACACACTATTTTGTGGTACACATATATTGCAAACTCGTTATTATGGCGACACCAAAGTAACTGCACTAGTGATTAGAACAGGTGATTATAATTTTAAAAATGTTTATTATATTGAAACAAAGTTGTTTTTGTAAGACTATTGTATTGTTGTTTTTTTGTTTTTTTTTATTGTTTGAAAATTTATCAACAAAAAAGGAAAACATTATATATGACATGTGTATTTTATTTGATGTATCAATGATGATCTGAGTTATTTTTAAAGGTTTTGCAACAACCAAAGGAGAACTAGTTCGTTCGATTCTGTTCCCCCGACCGCTTGGTTTTAAATTTTATCGTGACTCGATGCATTTTGTGGGTGTTTTATTTGCAATTGCAGTCTTGGGAATTGCATATTCTTTGTATATTTTTATACAAGCAAAGGTATGTGTTTATGACAGTTTGAATATTTTTACATACATGCGGAGTTGAATTGAATTGTTGCTATTTTTGTTCAAAGTATCCTACTGGCAAACTCATTATCCGTATTTTGGATATTGTCACAATTGTTGTCCCACCATCTCTTCCTGCAGCCATGACAGTTGGCTCAGTTTATGCACAAGATCGGTTGAAAAAGAAAGGCATTTTTTGCATCAGTCCTCCGAGAATCAACGTCTCGGGAAAATTGAAGTTATTTTGTTTTGATAAGGTTTGTTGATTGCCAACTATAAACTACTGTACTGTTCTCTGTTTAACTTTTGAGCATTACATGCATTGTAGCACATCCAGGAATGGTTAAAGAGTGCTTATGTGATATACTAGTACAGGTTGGACCTCACTAATCCAGGGAATGTGGGATCAAAACAATTGCCGGATTAACAAATGTTCCGAACCAGTGAAGCTTAGGAAAAATTGGAAAATAAACTGTAAATCTAAAAAAATATTCACTCGAGTATTGACTGTTACTTTTACTGTAAATTTAACAATTATGAACCAAAAATATTCATCGTCAATTTAACAATTATGAACCAAAGTATTCACTGTAAATTTTACTGTAAATTACAATTGCCGAACCATCAAAGCTGATGCTGGATTAGTGAGGTTCAACCTGTATAACTTTGAAGTTAGATGAAGCCAGTATAATAGCTTGTGACTAACTTATGTTAGTGAAATTTAATTTTTTTGACATGTATGTGTTTATTTCATATAGACGGGAACACTAACTGAAGATGGTCTAGATTTGTGGGCAGTTGTTCCAGTTAAGGATAAAAGGTAAGTTGTGGTTGACTTACATGCTAGGCAGAATGTTGTGATTGACATTCATGCTAGGAAGTTTCTAGCTTAAGTAAAATGTAACTGTTTGTTGACAGTTACAATTTACCCCCCTCCCCCACTACACGTCTATATGAAACCATGATACAGGAGGTTCTCGGTTTATGAGAGGTTACATTTTGTGAAAACCTCACATATATTGAAATCACAACGTTTGAGATATCCACAATAGCGAAATTTTCTAGCATATAATGAGTATCTGGGAGCAGTTTTCTTGTCTTATATTAGCAAAATTGTGGTTTAATATACTTTTTTTACAATGGTAACATAACTACATTGTATATAATATTATATCCTACAGATTTGATTTACCAGTTACAAACCACAAAACACTAGATGGAAAATCTCTCCTTGTGGCATCAATGGCAACTTGTCATTCGCTGACAAACATTGATGGTGAACTGAAAGGTGATCCACTTGATCTCAAAATGTTTGAGGCCACCAATTGGGTAAGAACCCAATTTTCATTTAACGTTTTTAAACCAATCATTAAATTCTAATGAGGAGAGTTGGCGCTGAATTGTTCAAGTCAAATGGTAATTTCAGGTATTAGAAGAACCTGGTGAAGAACATACACGTTATGATTCATTATGTCCAGTTGTTGTTCATCCTGTGGAATCTCACCCCGACTCATTCTCGATTGAAGAGGTATGCATTATTTGTAATAATGATAAAATGCCAAATGATAAAACTTCCAGTAGATGTATGTTCATGCTGAATATTGACTCCATGGTAGCCTAGTGGTTAGTGTCCACCTCTGGTGTGAGTAGTAGTGAGTTCTCCTCATGCTTATGCCATGTGTGATTCAGTTTGGGGTCTGACACCATGGCAGCAGGTTTTCTCAGGGTCCTCCCATTTTATCCTGCCACTTGAAACCCTATTTATCATTATTATCAAATACGTCTCACCTCATTGTCATTTCGATGTTTCGTGACTTAATTAAATTTTGAGAGCCATGATATGGCAAAACTAACGGTAGTATGTGGCCTTGTTAAACTCTAAGTAACTACATCGGTGTTCGGTAAATTCATCCCATCAATTCACTGACGTTAATTCATCCTTTCAATTCATTCCCGCATCAATTTACCCCCAGCCCCTTCAATTCATTTCCAGCAATTCATCGACCTCAATTCATCCCTATCAATTCATTCCCTTCAATTCATCCCCCTCCCCGGAACTTACAATATTATAAAACATTTCAATAAAAAGTTAATAAACAAATTTTAATGAGAATTTTTAACTTTGATTTTAATTAAACAATGATAAAATTTTAATAAGCTTAAATGTTTGAAGTTCAAATAAACTTAATAAAAATTGGGCTCGTGTAGAGTCCTTTTAGCATTGATGAGGTTTTATCATATTTCATGTTTAAAAGTATTGAAACAAAATAGTTTACAGTTTAAATAAGTTTAAAAGGCTTAAGTTTAAGTAAAGCAATCTTCGCAACATAATTACTAGTAGTTCTGTGAACAGTAGACCTCACTCCGATAAAAAATTTAAAAGAAATTAATTAAAAAAATTATTTACAATTTTTTTAATGCAATTGTAACCAAAATTGAAATCGATGTGTGTTTAGCCCTTCTGAAAAACTTGTGCAAGTTTGAAGTAAATCCATTGAACTGTTAGCAAGTGGAGTATGTACAGTAAGGTGCTTTGGTAAATATCCCACCATGGAAGAGGGAAACTCCCCCTCAACCCTCGGCTAACATCTGATTCAAATACAGAGAGTGGACATTTCTTTACACTAATTGATTTGTAAAACTCTAAGTTTTAAAGTAAGATTAAAATTAGTAAAATTAAGCATAAAAGTCTAACAGTTAGATTAGAGCTCTTAGAAAATTATTTTCTTTCAATTGATATAACTAGTGAAATTATTAAAGGAGTTTCAAATTTAATAGTCAAATTCGTAGTTGTAATTAATAAATACAATAAAAAATTTTTAATTCAATTGAAACCAAAATTGAACTCGATGTGTGTTTATCCCTTCTGAATAACTTGTGCAAGTTTGAAGTAAATCTATTGAACCGTTCGCAGGTTATCGCGTTACAAATGTGCACACACACACACACACACAGAAATGCCATTTCGTTCCACTACTCAAAACAAGACCTCACTTTGTTCGGTCAATAAATATTGAATTTTATTACAAGGTACGATGATTTTTTTACAAGAAAGGTGACCAGAAGGAGTGCTGCAACAAGCATGGTATTACTTTCCTCAGCCTTCCTGGTAAAACCTATGCAAAGGTGCTCCAGAACAGACTAAAGCTTAGTGCACAATTAGGATTCGTGCGGAATCCACGTGTCCGTGGAAAAAAAATGAGCGGATTGCCGTCCGTGATTTCAAAAATCAGTTGCCATTTCACATTTCAAACGACTTTCGGAGCGACGTTGACGTCAGTTGAAAACTGCGTCATCACAACAAAATCATGCTACTGATGCATGAATGGATGCATAGCGCACTTTTGCATACTTAAGGCTACGGTGACAACGAGTGCCATCGCAACTTAGTTGCTACCACATCATCCTAAATAACTGATGTAGAATAAAGATTAAATATCACTTTAGCATTTTCACTAGTTTTCAAAATTTTAGGTTGTGTAAAAATCTTATTTTTGATCTTCGAATAACGCGATATTTAATTGGAAAAATTCTATTTTTGATTTGATTTATGTGAATTTTATTACATTGGACTTATTTATTTGAGTTTCGATTTATGCGGTTCTTACGTTATGCGATTTTTAATCTTTGAGCAATGTGATGTTCAATTTTGGCGAGTTATAAACTATCTCTTGTCAACTATCATCAGATAGTCGTAAACTATCTTTTGCCCACCTACTGGATGCAACCTATCATCATGCCGAGTTTCAGATTTGTACACCTAAAAGTTTTCCCGTAAACTTGAACAAACCAAAACTACCCACGGCTATTATTATATAGTAGATAGTTTCCATCTATCGATTAATTTTCAATACAATCAACATAAAAGATAATTAATTTTATCAAATCTAATAAAACTCTTTGCTTACATTCTACTACGAAACAATATAACATTTTCATTCTTTGAATTTGAATGTTTTAAATTGGGTTCATTTATTTTAATTTTTGTTAATTTGTTTTAATGCATGTTTGTTCTGATTTATAGTTATACAAATGTATAACATAACATTAGCAAATAATGTAAATACCAAATCAATGTTATTACATGTTTGTGTTCTTTTATTTGAGCCTAACATAATTGAAAATGTTAATTGAACTTAAGAGATTTACTAATTTTGTTTTATATTTTAATGATAAAACTTTCTGGACTTTGGGAACAAAAAATTTAGTTTCAATCAATTCCTATCAGAAATTAATTTGTTTAATGCTGTTTCAATTTGTGCTTCACTTTTCAATGAATTATGCTAAGCAGGGAATTGCTCTGTTAGTAACAGACCTATTGTTTGTTCACAGGACATGTATCAGATTGGGATTTTGAGACAGTTTACTTTTTCATCAACATTGCAATGCATGAGTGTTGTCACCAGGACATTGGGAAAACCAAACATGGACGTGTTTGTTAAAGGAGCACCTGAGAAAATAGTCACAATTTGCTGTCCTGAATCAGGTTACTTAATCCATTCTAAATAATAATTATGTTTTTTGGGCATTGTTAATTTTAGTCCAGAATTAATATACTAATAGTTGTAGACCTAGTGATGCTGTATGTTTTTCAATTATCAGTTCCGGACAACTTTTACGATCAACTGCAAACATATGCCGTTCAAGGATACCGTGTTATCGCTCTGGCTTGGCGATCTTTGAACCGTAAAACAACTTGGCATCAAATACAAAAAGCAAAACGGTAAATTGCTAACTGTATTATCTGCTTGAACAGTTTTGTAAGGACTATGTAATTATTTTAATTTGTGCATATTTTTTGTTTACAGGGATGATATTGAGAAAGATCTCACCTTCTTAGGTTTGTTGGTTCTCCAAAACATGCTTAAACCTGAGACAACTCCTGTGATAAGTATTTTGAACAATGCTAGGATTAGATCTGTTATGATAACAGGTGATTTATTGCTTGAATTATTTTGTTTTTTTACCAATAGTTAACATATCAAATAGTGATTATTAATTTTTTTACTGTTGATCAATCATACGTATTTATGCAACACGTACTGTTTAAAATACCGGGTGTTTCAAAATTTGCTCGCTATTTTTAAAAGTTTGTTAAAATGACAACATGGTGATGATTCATCACTCACTGATTCGACATACATTAATACTTCTGATTGGTTGAACTAATTTTTTAACACAGTTTAGTTGAAGTCAAAAGACATGATTTAGATAGTGTATTTGTTAATCATCATATACCTATTTACCTGTATGCTCCTGGGCAGAGCTGGGCACAGTTAATGGAAAAGTTAACTTCGTTAACCGTTACTCAGTTAACCAAAAAGTTAACTTCGTTAA
>JAQIWH010005672.1:0-14192 GCA_034695005.1 Cryptops parisi | reverse complement strand
ACACACACACACATACATCTATATATAACTGTTGTATCTCGTCTAACGTATATCTTATAAATTCTACAGAGCTGGAGGCTCTTTCTCCTACAACTTGAAGGAAGCCGGAGCCCACAGCGTTGCTGCCCCAGCCATTGCTCACGTTGCTGCTGCCCCAGTTGCTGTTGCTCACGCTCCAGTTGCCTATGCTGCCCCAGCTGTCGCCACCGCAGTCCACGGTTATGCCGCTGCCCCAGCAGTCGCTGTTGGACATCATGGTTTGGGCTATGCTGGTGGAGTCTACGCTGGCGGTCTTGGCTATGGTTATGGCGGACACGGTCTTGGCTACGGACACGGTCTTGGATACGGTCACGGTTTGGGTTATGCTGCCGCTGACGGTCTTGGATATGGCTATGGTGGTTACGGTTATGGCGGTCATGGTCTCTACTCCGGATATGGTGGTTATGGTCATGGTGGATACGGTCTTGGTTATGGCTATGGCCTCCACTAAGTTTGAAACTTTAAAAAATAGGTTTTGTTTTGTTGAATTTTGTTGTAAGTTATTATTATAGAATGAAAAAAAAAAATTGTTCTGTAGTAGATGAGTTTCTTTTGAGTTTTATAAATTAAAAAAAAAATTATTGAAAAAAAAAATTGTGGTGGTGTTCTGTTGTTTCTTACTTTTTGGAAAATAATAAGAGCGAGTTCAGAATGGATTTTTATTTCAATGTTCTACAGATTGTCCATTGTCTCTAACGCAACGGCGACGATAGTTTTGGCGATAGTTGCTGTCATGATAGCAAAATCGCCAAAACTATCATCGTGTAAACGCGCCTTAACAGTGGGTGGACAGACACAACCAGTCTACTTCACTTGGAACACCCTATACATTGAAAATAGATGAAATATCACTGGTTTGTTTCGTTGGTATGAGAAAGTACTATATTATTTTTCTTATGTTCTAATTTTGCCAAAGTAGATGACAATATTAAAGTCAATGATTCAGCTTATAAGCTTACATACACCCAGATACAGTAATACACTAAATACAATTACGTGCAAACTACATAAATATACTGTACATACATAACCATTATATAAGCTTACTTATGAATGTGTATGTACATACTGTAACTGCCATAAATAACTACATTACATGCAGTACATACATTGAAAATGCTTTCATTAAGCATTATTATATACTGGCATATAAAGTTCGCCACATAGATTTTTATTTAACAGCATCCAGCGACACTCGTGAGACTAAGACGGATCAATAGACATCTCATTCATCAAAAATCATCAAGCCATTTAGCCTGTAGAAGAGTCTAAAAAAATAATGAATATAGCGTCTGCCATATTGGTATTTCAATGACAACATACATATAGCCAGTGTCACTCGATAAACTAAGACAAATCCATTGACACTTCATTCATCAAAATCCATCGAGTCGTCTGATTTTTGTATGTAGAAACTCACAACTCAAATGACAAGTGAAGCTAATATAAAAGAGTATGAAAATTGCACTTAAATGACTCCGTGTGATTTCCAAACTTGTTTACAGTTAAGAAACTGTAAAACAACATTTCCGTCGGTATAATTCATTATTTTTTTCAAGTTATAATATGTAATACAGTACAAAATAAAACCGGTACTAATTTTTCCCGTACAAAATCTACAATTAAAAAGAAAATCCACAATTAAAGAACGCATTCGTGACGAGAAAGTTCAATTATACACTAAACTGCATTGTTTGGTTGCAAAATAATTTCATACTACGTGATAAAAAGTTTCTCAAAACATAACACATGTCGGTAGAAATCACAACTTTGACATCTGATTATTATATAAATAATTTTTATCATTATTTAGAATCGACCTTTTCTATCTTCGTTTCTGAAACGTTACCTTCAACACAAAACAAAAATAAATTCAAATTGAATAAAATGAAATTATAATTAAATAAACTTCCTTTCAGTGTATCCTTAGCATTACCAGAGTTCACTTTCACTTCCGGATTTTTTTCTGGATTACTACGACGCAAATTATAGTTCTGACCTATTTAAAATGAAAAATTCCTACATATCTTCTCCATTAGCCGCACTACTCGCAACGTCACATACCATTGGTGGTCACAAACCGCTAATTATAGGAATTTCACAAGCGGATTATTTTTTTGCGTTTTCATAATTATAAAACAAGTACATTAAAAATGCTTTTTATACGCTTGATATTAGCTACATATAGCTAATATAGTAGCTGTATATAGCTATATAGTCCATTTATGCGATTTTCGAGTAATTCCACTTTTTTTTTGATTTCTCAAATTTTCGATTTATTCATTTATTTATACAATATATGCGATTTTTATTTTTTTACATTATGCGTTTTTTTATCCATGTAAATGAAAAGTTATGCGGTTTTCGTTTTATGCGTTTTTGGTACATTGAACTATACATCACATTCTCATAAACGACTGTAGATAGCAATATAAGTCCATTTCCAGCTCACTCACTCACTCACAAACTCACAAGTGAAGCTAATATAAAGCGTATAAAACAAAACAAAACAAAGTGAACCTTGCCAAAAAACGAAAAACTTTAAGCTGTTAGGTGTTTTCCATGAATCCTCGCTATTGAGTAACGATGACTTTGTCTCATCATCAACATGGCCACACCTGGCAGTTAAATTTGGTTCGTCTATCTCGGATTTCATGCTGGGATGCTGCCACTAGAGGGAGGATAACCGGGTGTCATGGCAACACGGAATATTCGGGCCAAATTTGGGCAGGGGCTTTGGGTATGTATGGGGAGACTTTGGGGAGCGGAAAAGCATAACGCGAGCGGAAATCATCACGACCGGAGCCCAAAAAGTCGAGTCGCCTTGACCGTCAACTTGTGCAACTTAACGGTAAGCTATGTGATCCTTGAACACGAAACAAACCCACTACAGTCACATTATATTTAATTGACGCGAAAAACACATTACATTCACATTATATTTAATTGACGCCAAAATTTACGTTAATTTGCAACTTGTTATATCCGAGGATTTTCATACACTGTACTACTCAATTCGTACATTTGTTTCCTGTATATAATTGACAGGAACAGTGAACCGTGAGAAAGGCTCATGAATGACAAGTCATAATCTCCAACAAACGAAAATCGACAATGTCCAACTTGGAAAATACTTAGAAAATAGTGATTTAATAGGATTTCATATTGAAATGACATTAGGTACACTTCAAGCGACAGAATCCAATTGGAATAATCTGAAGCCTACTTATCCAATAACTACAGTGGAATCCGGTTATTATAAATCACGGATAATGTTATCAATCGGCTATTGCTATCATTCATCAGTCGATCCCACAACGCTGTTTAATATATTTTTATCCATTGTTTAATGTTATCAGCCGGTTATTTTTTTTATCAAAAAGCAATAGTCTCAAAGTGATCATAATAACCGAATTTCACTGTATAAAAGTTTTGAAGATTACAACATAAAACAAACAAATCATGACAATTTTCACTATAATACATGACTAAAATATGATATAACACCTATAATAACTAATAACAACGTTTGACTAAGATTCAATAATAGGGTGACTATAGTACTAACTATTATAATAAGATTATTATATTAGTTATATACTTATATATTATTATATTAGTTCACAAAAGTTTTGTGAGTCTCTATTGGGCTTGAAAGTAGATTGGTGAAACGCGATTTGCGTATTATAAAATTGCGATAAAACGGAGTCAACGCGAAGCCAGTGGGAGAATAGTTTACAAGTTTGAGGAAAATGCGTTTAAAGATCTGAACTTGCCTTGCTGTCTATGGACTACTTCACACTTCTTGAACTAATACTTTTGCACACATTGTTTTTTTGCTCAAAATTATGCGTTAGCAAGATAAAATTACGCCTAACACAATAGAAAATGCTTTTTGGTCATTTTTGATGTTACTTAACACCTTTTTACACCAGGCCCTTCAATTATCAGTTTTTGTTTTATCGGTTTATCAGTTACAATACATGTTCAAAATGATATCCATTTATTCCAATACATTTTCCGTTCAACGCAAGATCTTTGACTGTCTCTACATTTCTACGCTACATACATATCTTATAGAACCATATTTTTTTGTGACACCCTGTCTGTACATTACAAAAATTTATTAAATGAATATTGCTATATTTCACTAATTAATCTCTCTACAGTGTTCACTTTTTTACAGATCACATTTTCAGATTATCAAAAATGTCCAACACCAAAGTATCGAATTTGACATAAATGCAAATAATTAACTACATAATAACGCAATAAAAATAGGTTTACCATTTATTGCACATTAATACAAACACAAAATTAAAACTAATTGAAACCGGTATTAATCATTATATTGAAAAAAAAAGTGGTTAAGAGTTTAAAAAAATTCATGGTAATCAGTGTCACAGTGAAACTAACAACTTGGAGCTCTATTTACATAGATCACGTCAAGTCACAAGTTACATCACAAACAAGTGAAATGTTGCTAAAAGTCGATGAAAACAATTCTGGAACAGACACAAGTCTGTGTTTTTTTTTTATGTATAAAATAAAAAGTTGGAAAACAACGCTCATCGGCCCAATTCTGTCCTCGACATTGGCTTGGCATTGACTCCTTTAACTTTCTCAATGAGACAAAAATTCTCAGCGATTGAGATCACAAAATAGAACGTCCGTCCTTCACATTCATTGGGCAGAACAGGTCCAAGAAAACAAAGTACTATACTAAATAATCACCTGACTTGTTTTGTTTTTTTTAAACAACTTTTTATTTTTATTTTTATAGTTTCTTTATATTTATATATTCTCACTTAACTGGAAATGACTCAAGGTTTCCCGAAATAGCGACACGAAAATTAATTTATCCATAAAAAATAAACCAAATTAAATGTCATTTTGCTCCACATAACAACCTGAAACAAGATCAATCAATGAGATTGAATATTTCAAATTCCTTTACTATGTAACGTAGGACGGTAAAGTGCAAATAAAGTGAAATACAATAGAATCCGGTTATTGTGATCAACGGATAATATTATCAATTGGCTATTGGTATCATGATCAGCCAGTCCCAAGACACTGATTAATGTATTTTTTTATCCTATGTTTAATGTTATCAGTCGGTTACTGTTATCAAAAAGTTCTAGTCCCAAAGTGATTACAGTAACCGGATTTCACTGTATTAGAAATTGAATCATTTACAGCAATATTATAAAATTGTGATTAACGTTATGAAGTGTTTCAAATGTTAACATATTTCAAATTCCCTAAACTGAAAGGGGATTGAAACTTTTTGTCATTTACAGCCAGATTCAATGACACAAAATTAACGTGTTTCATCAAATAGATGAAATCGTTTCATCTATTTGAGTGGGGAATTATGCCTAATTACAAACTTACACTTTGACATGGGTTTTTAATACTGTTCATGTAATAAGTGAAACTGTTTCATACAACTTATAAAATATATTTTATTTCAATTCAACATTTTTGGATGTATTTAAACTAATTACTATGTGAAACGATATTTTTTGTTGATCTGTGCTAAGTGTTTATTCGAATGGATTCACAACAATAAGTTGATTGCCAAGATAAACTATAAGTAGTTAACTATATTGCAAAACGAATGGTTTAGCACGCGCAACAATGACTGATTAGATGAACTAAATGTAATAAACTATACATACATATAACATCACCTATAATAATTTGATATGTTAGTGACACTCGGTTACAAACCTCATTGATTCAGAGCACCACCCAATGAGAGTGAACAGCGCAAAATTTCAAAGTTAGTATTTTCAAAGTAAATAGAAAAGTCAGCTTTCAACAAGAATTTCAACTAACAGCTACGTGTCCGTTGATTGACAGGTTTTTTTACTAGTAATTATATAAATAAATATGCTTCTATTTACACTAATGGTGTAGTTTGGCAAAGATCCGTAACTTTGGCTGTTTTAAATATGTAGCCTTTCACTCATCAACACTCTATTAGAACTCCTTAACGAAAAATCAACTTCGAGTGTCAATTTCTTCTAAACGAAACGACATTGGTCCGTCAAAATTTAACAGAACAATACGTCTTACGGGATATGTCCAATTTCAAAATTTCAGCTCTGTAGGTCATTGAAAAAAACGAAAGAGATCGAATCGTGACAACGCCGAGAAGTAAAGTTAAATGAAAGGTTATAACAAGAAAATCAGATTATATTAAACAAAAATACAATGATATACATTTTAAATAAAATTTATATGATTTTTCAGATACATTTTTGTAATATAACTTTTGGATGTCAATGGCAGACGATAAAACAAATTTGTTTAACTCTCTTTTTCAGCAACTTCAACTTTCAAACCAGAACCGAAGATGAGTTACTACCGTAAGTTATTTTGCTTATCTTTATTTATACACAATACACACACAATTTAACAACGACGTTGTTGCCAAATAATAGTGAGTAGAAAATATTATAAAAATAATAATGTTTTATAACAAAATAATTTAGTCTATAATAATTTTTCTACTAGTTTCGCGATTCACGTAGTATTAGTTATCTTTCTACTAACTTCGCGATTCACATAGTATTTGCGGTACTAAAACAATAAGTATTATAACCGAATATTAAATATATATATATAAAAATAACTATTTTTTAAGAAAATGTTCTATTTTTTCTTTTATTTCTGTAGGAAGGCCTTACTATGTCACAATGTTAGGTAAATAAGCTTTTTTTTATACAAAAAAGCGAAAGGATGTATATCACAACTGCATGACACTAGCAATAACAGTGCTATGATAATGCAAACTTAAAATTTTTTACAAAAATAGAAAATACTAAGTTAATAAGTAAAAAACACAAAAAAAAAACTAATCACGTGATTTCTAAAATCGGTTTAACCACCAAATATAGACGCTTAATCTTCCATCTTGAAAAACGTGTTAACCGAATGTAAAAATAAAAAGAGCGCAAAACACGTTCTTATTGCGCATTAACATTCGCGATGATCATAAACTAAAAATACGATTCTATAAACAAACACTCTCGGTATCATATTTAGTCCAATGACGTTTGAATGACGCGTTCAAAAAATCATAAAAAATAAAAATGGCTGCTTAATTTATGTCTCAAGAAAAAAACTTAACCGTAACTCAACTAACGCTTTTTCTCTTTCGCGGTTTGATGTAATTGGATTCACGTTATGTAATACAATACGCTCAACGTTATGCAATTTACATAATACTGTATATGAGATTTTAACATTAAAAAAAAAGAAACCTACAGACTTTGTTTATAAAAAAATAAATCAACACGTGAGAAATGAATGTATATAAGTGTTAGCATAAGTAGTTCAATTCTAAAATTGGTTTTTCTCTTTTATCTTGTTTTAATAGGCAGGCCCTATTTGAGCACTCTGCCAACAATCTCGAGTGATTACCTTTCGAAGAGAGAGTACTCGTATGAGTACTCCACTGGCGGTAAGGACTACGGTTTATACGACTACGATTTGTACCCTCGTCGTAGGTACTATCCGGTCTACGAATATAGTAAGAGAATGTTAAGTTCTATCTCTCCGCAAATTTTTCCCGACACTAGCATCTTCTTGCTATTATAAATTTGCACGAGATTTTCTGTTCACAATGTGTTTTTCAGTTTTGACTACAACAACTACCGTAACCCACGTTGAACTTATTTGTATCTTTCATCTTTTGGAAACATTTTTTGATATCCACCCCTCCCCCCTCTGCATCGAATTGTATAGAATGCTTACTCTATTACTGCATCTGTTATAAATATTAAACCTCATGTTCACGCGGTACCAACTGGATTTAAACATTTGCACCTAAAAACAAACATTCCATTTTTATATAGCGAGTTCTAGATCACGTGTTGACAGGTGTATTTAAACAATTTGCACGTGAATGCAATATTTATTACTTTTGATCTTTTGATCTATGGAAGCTAGATCACGTGTTGACAGCTGGATTTCAACAGTTTACACGTGAACGCATATATTTTAAACAATGCTCACGTGCGGAATCACGTGTTGTCAAGGAATTTTTTAACAATTGTCACGTGAAGACCATTGAACAACACGCTCACGAACTAGATCACGTGTGTCAGTTCATTTCAATGATTCGCACGTGAATGCAAATAGTTTAAGTGTGGAATCACATGTTAGCAACTAAATTTAAACAATTAGCACGTGAAGACAATGTCTCTTTAAACAATTCAGTGCTAAGTCACATTGGATTTAACGATTTGCACGTGAATGCAAATATTTTAAACAATGTTCACGAGTTGGATCACACGTTTCCAGCTGGATTTAAACAATTATCACCTGTACATGCAAAACTTAAATGTTACCCAACTAGATTTCAAATGGTTGTGCATGGAGTGGCTAGTTTGGTTTATGTCATATTCTGTTTGTGGTTAAATTTTCAAATCATTAATGTAACATCATCAGGTGAAAGTTTGAAAAAATAAATAAAAATTAGAAAAAAAAGCTACAAAACAAACAAACCCCCAAATCTAACTTGAACGAACGCCAAAAAACACATTTTCTTCTTTGCAATCATGTTCCAGTTTAAGTAGACCATTCACCAAATGTCCATCAACGTTATATGACGTCATTCGTAAAAGCAGCGACCCAGAAATATACATTAGCTCACAGAGCAACACTTATTTCGGTAACACTGTACATCTTTTTTATATGTATTTTATGTGCCTTAAACTCTAGCTCCATCTGACTACAGATACGAAACTTCTACCCGTGTCTCACGTCCTTACTACTCATACTCCTCACCATCGTACAGCTACAGTTATCCTGACTACAGATCAACCATCAGCACACCTTATGGTACGACTGCAAGGTTGTTAGATTCGACCACCAAAACCGTAACTCGTGGTGGTAAGTTATCTACTGGAAATCAAATAAACTATTACAGCTTATCCTCACTAATCCGGAATTCGCTAATCCGGCAGTAGCTTCGATGGTTGGGTTATTGAAATGTACAGTAAAATTTACTTTGGTTCATAATTTGGATTCATAATTGTTAAATTGACAGTAAATACTTTAGTTCATAATTTTTTAAATTTACAAGTTAATTTTGCTCTTTTTTATTTAAGCTTCACTGGTTCGGAAAATCCGCTAATCCGACCACTTTATAGTTCCAAGTTTTCCAGATTAGTGAGCTTCAAGCTGTATAAGGAACTGCGGTTTTGACCTTACATTTTATCATTTCAACATAGAAATGTTGTTCTAATTTAAAAACAAACAAACAGTGAACCCCCTTACATTCGCAAGTTACTCGATTATCCGAATGTGATAGGACCAAGCCCATTTCGGACAAACAACAATTCAGATAATCCGGAATTTAAAAGTATATTCCTGATTCAATAAAAAGCCAAAAAAAGAACATTTAATGAACAATAAGTACAATAAGTTCAACTTAAATCATTTGTTTAATCAATTATCCATAGTTATCGATAATGTCAACGATTTTTTGATAATTATCATTGAAATGGCATATTTCATCTAATTCGGATAAACCGGAATTTCGGAAAATCGAGTTTTTAGTGTATTAAACATTTTTAACATTCGCAAACTTCACTTTCAGAACATACAAAATTTGTTTGCTAGACGCCAATTTGGTACACAGCCAATACAATAAATCGATACAAACATTGATACATATTTATATCTCTATTTTAGATCAATATATCACACCTTAATTTGGCTATGGTATTACAATATTATTTCAATACAATATTACAATACGGAAAAAAAACAACCACACCATGGAGTAAACATTCAACTTTACGTTTGCAAATGGGGAAACCGAAAGTATATGGGTATAGAGACCGAATTACGTTAGTTTATTACAAATGAATTTGTAATTAATTAATCTAACCTAATTCGGGCACTACCCATTATGTATTATTTTTCAAACCCATTCTTTATGGACATACTGTACAGTAACATCGTTGCGACTATTTGCAAACGTAACTGCATGTTTACCAAGACATGCACCATATTGTAGCATTTGTATACTCTTTATATTAGCTACACTTGTGAGCTTGGAACTGAACATGGTCAAATGACACGATCGACTTTCACTGTGATTTTCAATACGACTTTGATGCAACCCAACAATGCCATGGCGGTTTTTTCTTGGTTGCAAACTGGGGACAATGCCACAACCATTGGTGGGTTGTATCAAAATCGCAATGAAAATCAGTCATAGTAACAGTCGATCGTGTCATTTGGCCATTACAACATCGTACTTCGTTTCACTTCTAGGACCTTACGGTGTTTCTTCGTTTAGAACGTATCGATATTAGAACGACCTATGAGCGTGCCAAGCTGATTGCAGGTTAATGTGACACGTGACATGACGTATCCATAAAAAAAATACCGATTCACACCTATGTATTATATCCACTTTTGTCTTTCGTTGACCTATTCGAACGACATCAACATACGATCCAGATAATGGAAGAAGACATAATAATGCAATTAAGCTTGGAAGAGTTTTGATTTTAAAAATAAAATGAGAATTTATGAAGTGGGTAAATATCGATCTATTGACACGTAACAGCGTCAAGTTATACTTACGAATATGTATATATATATTGTATGACTAAAAAAAAAAATATTCGAAATTTACCCATTTCAAAGATACTGTCATTTAATGTTTTCTTGTTTTTTGTCTTTTAAAAGTTATATATATATATATATAAAATTTTATGCATAATGTTGATCATTTAAAGGTTTAAACGCTGTTAATTTAAAACAAAACAACAAAAACTTATCATTTTGTTGTTGTTAACGTGGCTTGTAAAATTGAAGTTTTCAACATTTACGTGACAAAATAAAAGATTTAAATTGATAACGTGTCTTTCTATTTTATTTATAATAAAAGTCAGACTTCTTATAAAGAGTCACTCGTATAACTTAGATTTTACATAACAAGAAGCGAACACAAATATGCACATAAATATGATTTCTATACGCATAATTTTTAGCTTCACTCGTGAGTGAGACTATATATATACTGTATAGTCCAATGAACCAAAAATCGCATAAAGTGAGAACCGCATTAAGTCCAATATAACAAAAATCGCACGAATGAAATCAAAAATTGCAGAATAAAATCACTCGAAACTCGCACAAAATCGAATTATTACATTACTCAAAAAATCTCATTGATCCAGATTCGCATACATTGAAATTCGCATAACTCGAAACTTGCAGAAATCGAAAATGGAATTATACTCAAAAGTGGCATAAATCAAACATTGAATGACTCAAAGATTGCATAAATCTAAATTCGAATAAAGCATATGTAATATTTATAAGGTAAACTACTGTTCCTACAACAAGTTTTTCCCATAACGAGAGCTTGTATTCTTATCTATTCCCAGTACAGTTGAGCCTTCTCACACTTACGTCACAAAATCAAAAAATTTAAATTTGTTAACGAGTCTTTCTATCCATTCGTAATACTGTCTAGTCAAACTTTCTATAACGAGTTACTCCTACAACAAAATTTCACAGAACAAGCACTTTTTATATTATAAAGTTAACAGCTGTTCTTACAACGAATTTTCCACATAAAGAGGTTCTTCTTTGAGGGTTCATTCCTACTACTCTTACAACAAGATTTCATACAACGAGCGAACACTTTAAAAGGCAAAATAATGTTCTTACAAATTCCGGTAAACTTTTACTTTAGGTTGGTGGGCGGAGTTTAGGTAAAATATCGTTAAAATAAATGGAATATTTTAATGTTTTCTAACTAACCTAACCTAGTATCTACACCAATGGCCACTAGGTCAGGTTAAATAACAACGACGTTAAAATATTATATTTATCTCAACGATATTTACTTCGCCCACCAACCTAAAGTAAAAGTTTACCCAAGTTCTTATAACGACGTTTTTCCCATAACGAGAATCACCGATTAAACTCGTTGTATAAAGCTTGAGTGGGTTTCTAATTATGATAAAACAAAGTCAATCTTACCTTAACGTTCATCACCAACGAGATATATAGTAGATACAAAAAACTGATGAAGTTCGATTTGACCTCGAAACATGTTGTTATATGAAGATGGCTTATCTGTGGGAAATTCGTTGTGTGGTGAATATAATCAAAATCGGATGGTGCATTATGTACGCATAAATTACGAAGAGGATGTATTTAAAAATACAATTAGAATTACTATAATATGGATGAACATGTTCTATTTCGCTACAAATTTCAGTTTTTTCATGTGAATTCGTGGTTATCGAGTATTTTATTATTTTTTTTGGATGGAATAATTTATTATGACTAAAGGGTAGATGTGGGTAACACAAAACATATAATTGGTTATGTGATTGAAGGGCCTGGTATTTGGTGTAAAAAAGTTAAAACATTTTTACAATTTCGAAGAAAACGAGTGAAAAACTTAAATTCAATTATTCCTTATGCGAAAACTTTGTAAACTTCGTAAGCTGCGTAAACTTCGCATAAATCGAAATACCTGCGTAAACTTCCCATGATGAAGACATTTTCTCACCTATAACGAGCATCTGGAAAGAATTTCTTTCGTCGCATAATAACGAACTATGTTTGAAATCTGTTCATAAGCCTCAGGTTGTTGCAATTACTTTTGTCGTTCATTTTGTGTCTCTATGGGACGAAGAATTAATAAACTAAAAATAAAAACAAAATTGCATATACGATATGGTATCCATTTGATTTTCCCGGTTAGTTTTACGCCAAACAACATGGCGACTAAAGTCATTTTAAATTCAGAACATTGACCGTCATCTGTTGTGAGAATACCGAAACATTTGAAATAATGTTAATTATCGATATTTAAATATATAGGTATGTTCATATATAATTTATGTAATTCCTTGGAATTTAAAAATTCAGGCCACATTTTAATGTGTCGAATCTTGAATTGGTTTGTTTAATTCAATTAAATATATAATGGTTAATTTCATAAATATACAAATTATACTAGTTTATCAAAGAAAATAGCTCCTTATACACTGCTCACAAAAATTATAAAATATTTCAAAATAGTATAAAGATTTTTAAATACCTCCTAATTTTCGTGAGCAATGTATTTTTAAAAAAGGATATTTAAAAATTAAGTATATATGAAATTGAAGAATTATATATAGAAAATCTTAAAACTAATGGTTTGATGAAATAATTCCTTTTCAACTATTAATTGCTAGAATTTGCCCCGTGCCATGCACGGTTTTAATTGAAACATGATTTAGATTTTAGAAGATTTCGTTTTCTGATCATAAATTATTTTCACATTTTTCACTAAAGATAAAAAAAAATACTCAATATATAATTACTCTATAATACAATTTACAATTATACAAATAACTACTCCTTTTGTCCCAAAATATGGTTTACATTTCATGTAAAACTTGCCGATGATGACAATTTTAAAAGTACTAAGTTTTTATTGGCTTGTAGTAATCTAAAGGTGGTCCTCTTTCTGATATGGTTGGTGAAACTTGCAATTTGTTTGTTTTTTTGACCCAGTGTCATGTCAAAATGCACGTAATTTAAATTGATACCCGTTATGACTGCAATAATGAACCAATAACTTCAGAAAATTATGCTTCACATAGTTGTAAATCAAAATAATTGACAGTTGAAAAGCGATATGGAATATTACAGCTTTTGCTTCAACAAAAGCTCGACAACCTATTTGAGCCATATAATAAATATAATAAATTAAAAATTTATAATACATTTGTCATGATATTACTAGTAGTAAGCGTGTGAGTAAATCAAACAATGCACCCTGTATGACAGAATATCTTTATAATTTACGCATATTACATAAATTTTGAATTATAATTAACATACTGTGAAACCAAAGATTTGGGACCAAAAAAAAATAACAGCCAAATTTGTAATCCAAATTTTGGGAAACCGAGAGTATTTAATAAAATACTTAAAAATGGGGTAAAGATTATCTCGTACCATTCAACCACCAATTTATTATATACCAAATTGTTTTTAAAATTTGCCATTCATTTATTAAGCGATAATACTTTTACCCAAACCAAAAAATAGTTACATAATCTATTCACATATAAAAGTTAATTGCTCCAAACAATTAAAGCTGTTAG
>JAQIWH010005671.1:0-14197 GCA_034695005.1 Cryptops parisi | reverse complement strand
TTACTAGCTGAGCTCTAACGGGATGCTGTCAATTAATAACTATTTTGCCATGAACTTATTTTTAGTTTAAAAAAGCAATATTCGACGATATTCCAGCAGCATAGTTCGGTGGTACTCAAAATGCAACAACCGGATATCGACAACTATCAATGTAGCAAAATACTATGTTAGATACTACGTTACACTATTCTCCCATAACCCTATATCTTATATTGAACCTTAATTTTTTCAACCACAGTTATGATAAACAGTAGGCCTACTTTCCAGGCACGTAATTGCTTCGAGTAACGAGGGATTACTGGATTTCACTTTTCTGAATTAAACAGGTTCCTATTCAATGAATGTTTAAATGCACATTCATTGAATAGGATCTAATGATTAAGCAGTTGGTTTCTTAAGTGTTGGAAAGATGATTTTATGACTAGTCCACAACAACTAGCAAAACTGTTGCATTCTCCTGTTGATGATGATTCACTACATCCTTATTGGTGTCCTGTATCTAAACTTACTGAAAGTAATGTTATACAGCACCTACTCATACACTATGACAAACTACTTTTTCATTTGTAGTTGTCGATTTCTTTTGTTTTTATGTGAATGCCAGTAATCCTATATAATTTTTATCTTGTTGCGCATAACACTAATAATTCTAATGATGAAAAACCAAGGAAAGAAATACAAACACTTGCCCCGGGTAACTGACTGGATGGTACAATTTTTTAATCAACGTTGTGTCTTCTTTCTTTTAAAGACTTGATCAGGGTTTTATAACAATTAACAAAAAACACAAAATACAAGACAACACACAACAACCACCAACAACAACTTCTCAACAATAAAGCCACCTTTAGAAGTTGTTGTTGGTTGTTGTTCTGTGTTGTCTTTTATTTTGTTAATTGTTATAAAACCCTGATCAAGCCTTTAGGGAGGAAGGCTAAACGTTGGTTGAAAAATTGTACCACTCGCTCAGTTACCTGGGGTAAGTGTTTGTTTTTCTTTCCTTGGTTTTTCATCATTATGTATTTGAGGGTGGGGAAGTTGAAGTTCATTACTAGCTAGAAGTAGCCCCATGCCATGCACGGTTTCAATTGAAACAGGATTTGGATTTTTGAAGGTTTCGTTTTATTAAAATGTCGCTAGATGTCACTGCTGCATTGACACATGTTCCGGACCATGCGTTCTCACAGAGATGAAGATAGATAGAGGGAGTTGAAGACTTGGGCTATTCTTAATAAGAATATTTCTGTAGCTGAAACCTACATTTGCAATAATAACCACAGCTATTATTTCTGGACTCATGTTTATATGAACTTTTTGCTTTGTGTGAAGTTTTAGGAACACGCTTTAGGTATAGCGGTGTGCGTTGTGCAGATTAATTGATAAATCGATCGTTTATTGGACTTTTTTGTTTCTGTCTAGTCATTGTCCACAGGCTAAACATACCACTGTTGCTGACACACCTGAGATCAGGAGGATTCAAGAGAATACAAAGATTCAAAGCACTGTAAGAAAAAAGTCGTACATCTAATTGCAAGAAATACCATTCATGTTTTACTTCATTCATTCATTCTTGCTAAAAATAAAAATTGCTAGGTAAAGTACCATGAAGATTTTGAAAAGCAAAAGGGAAAAGTTACCCAGATTGCTGACGATCCTGAAACCCTGCGAATCAAGCAAAACACTCGCATTATATCAAATGTGGCGTATCATGGAGACTTGGAGAAGAAAGCTATAATGGAGCAAAAAAGGCCAAATATGCCAGAGAAAAATGGTGATGCTTATGTTGAAGAGCCTCAAGGTACTCGTTCACATGGTTTGTTCACTTATTTTTTCACAGATCATATTTTTTGTTTAGTTTCAATACGCTACCTTTAAAGAGTAGATAATGAAGGAGTAGAGTATAGAGTACAGTAGATAAAAAAATAAGAATATCTAAACTACAGTGTGTGTGTTTTTTTTTTGTGTAGGAAAAGAGGACATGTATTCAAGTCAGCCAGTGCAGAATGTGCTACCGCCAGTACATGCTGTTCAGTCAAATGTGCAGCAGCCAGTACCGACACATGTGAACAATGACAATAGAGATATGGGCCCTACCCAAGGTAAGATCGAGTCTCTCGATTTAAACTATCTTTATTCGTATCGTTGCTTTATTTTTTTCCAGTTTGTGTACGTTATGTTGTTGCTTGTCACGTTTATTTGTATTTTCTGTGATTATTGCGTACGCATCAGCTAAACATGGACCACAACAAGTGTTTTCGGGCAGAACTGCTAAAGTGGATACTGGCGTTTCGAAAGATTCTCCGTATTCAACTAGGCAAGCCTCCACTGTTATTTACACGTCTGAACATGGTCCAGGTACGATGATATTTTTCGTGCATGACTAATTTTCAACTTTCACTTTCGAAATAGCTAAAACAGAAAGTAGAGCGCATTAAAAATGAGCGAGGCATACACCACAGCCGATAAGGATTTTCTTAGTTTGGTTTTGCATGGGTGTGGTAGTGTGCCTATCGAAACTTAAAAACCCCTTTTTGTTTTGATTTAGCTGCCCCAAGTTTTAGTAATTGAATTGCGGACTACATTATAGAAATAGATGCATGTTCAAAGAAAAATGTCTTCTGTTTTTCATATTGACAAATGTTTTGTTATTTTGTGATTATCCTGATAATCACTTGCGAACTAGTCAATGTGTCAGTACTTACATCAGGACTGCACAACTTGCAAAGTAAGATTGGTCAAACTGTTCTAAGCAAAACAAGATGCAGGCTGCATAATCGATTATTTTGGCATTCAACAAACATTTTTTTCAATTCTTTGACCACAAAGTGAGCATGTGACATGTTGTGCAGGCCTGACTTAGATGTTGAATATTTTTTTTTTTTATATATATAATTACAGTTTCGAATCCATCCTCTCGTCACATTGGTTCCATTGCAGATTATGATCCTATTAACGAGCACCGTGGCTCTCTTGTAATGTCTGGGCAGAGAAATGAAGTGAACGCTCAAATGAAAATACCACTAGAGCAAGGTTGGTAGCTATCTTTTTAATTGTTAATATTTTTCTGCACTTTTAGTTGTGTTTTAAGATATAAAACATTGCTTTCTTCTTTAATATATAGACTGGAATTCTCAGCAAATCCAGCAGCAACAACCTGTTCAGAAAGTACAAGAAGTAAGTGTGTTTTATTTATTTGAGTTAAATTTGTGTTGTTATTTGTATGAGTTTTGGTGGTTCTTCATATTGGCAAGTTTCAAATGCTGTTATATGCTTTTTTTTTACTGGTGATGGAAGGCATTGGTTTGGATAGATAAGCAATGATTAAAGTCGACTGACAGAATTGCTAAATGGTGATAAAAATCATTTCTATGTCTTCATATTTCACATGTGGTAATGGTAATGTGGTGTGGAACAACGTTAAATGTTCAATGTTTGCCCCTAAAATTGTGGATAGATTTTTACATGAGCATATACAGAATTTGTTAGACTATTTTCTGCACCCCCCCCCCTTTCTCTCTCTATTTTCCTGTGCATTACTCATTTACTCAATGCGATTGCAGGGAACGTATCGTGCTATGTATGACTACATTGCTGCAGATGTTGATGAAGTCAGCTTTTTGGATGGAGATATAATCTTGCATTGCACACCAATTGACGAAGGCTGGATGACAGGAAGGGTCGAAAGGACAGGCCAAACCGGAATGCTGCCTGCCAATTACGTTGAAATGATCAACTAAGCAATCCGAAACGATAAGCTATGCTCGCTAATTCCGTGGCGTACCATGATTTTTTCCACATTAGATCGAGTTTTTATTTTTATTTAGCCATTGTTTTTTAGTTTTCCCTGGTTAACGATTCAGCTTAAAAAACAAACAAACAAACACGAAAGTTGTTAAATCGAGAAAAATACGATATACAGGAAGTAGAAACTTTTTTGTTTTCTCTTTATGATTTAAAATTATACAAAGACACTTTTTTGAATTCCTACACTTGAAAAAAAAAAGAAGAAAGATGCGTCTTCAGATATTTTGTTTTTGTAAATAAATTTAAATGGTAAAAACTCCCTCTTCTAAACGAAATATTATTAATCGTTTTTTGGAGAATAGTTAATTCTCGACTCAAATTTTACACATCTTGTATGCTAAATAAGGAAGAAAAAAATTTTGTAAATGTTTCTGATGGCTCAAGGATAATTGTTTCATGTATGAATTTTGTTACCAAGCAACAGCAATGCTTCTGGTTGCCATTTTTCCGGGTGGAAAGTGCCTTGCGGAGGTTCAAATCTCTTGATGGTACCCGAGTAGTCGTAACAGAAAATCGACCGTTACCGTTTTTTGGTCATCGGGACTGGTACGTCCCACAAAATCAAAAAACAAACAAACAAAAAACAAAATGTCCGCAATTTATCTTGTAAACTTAAAATGCCAGTTCCGTTGCCATATAATTTGAAGAAAATGATCGTTTTCTTCCCCGAAAGATGGCTGCCAAAGACACTGGTGTTTCATCTGCTGTTGAGTGATTTTACTGCCATACGATATAGAAACCCATATCCAGTACCGTATGCATGTTTGATTGGGTGATGAGGATGATGAAATTTTCTTGAAGAAAATTCCCAAAAAACAGTACTGCCATTTGAAAAATGCAGTTCGTGTTTATTGTTTTGCTGGTTTTTTGTATTACTGTTACTATTTGTCTACTATTCATACATGACTAACAGTTTCTGATGGTAATGTTACATTATATATATATGAAAAAACGAACTGGTGAAATATACTAGTTGCAAGTCGTAAATGCCAAATTATATACTAGATGATGATGACTGATTGCCATTATTAATCTTTGTTTTCTTTCAATGTCTCGTTACATATTTTTTTTTTTTGGTATATATATAAATATATATATATATATATATTTTTTAAAAGTGGAAAAGTTTCACTATTATTATTAATCAGGCTTGGTTTTGTTTACTATTGATTCTGCTGCTAGCAAAGTGTTTTTGTTTGGAAGTATTATTTCAAAGCATCGAATTCCGTTATTCAAGGACCACATGTTCCACTATGTAAATTTATATATTGTAAAACTTTTTTAATTAATTATTATTATTATTGTTGTAGCAGAGTGTATTATTGATTTAGAATGTATTAGAATTTTATTTAATCTCTTTATCACGATTTTGTTTGGTAGCTTCGATAATGTTAAAAAAAGAAAAGTCTAATGCTCACGTGCAAATTGTCCTACACAAATCTCGACGTAGTGTAGAAAGATCTTTGCCACTGTGACCGTCCGAGATACAAAATTATTTCTTTTGTTTTTGCTGCAATGCAGATGTCGCTTGTTGTTGTTGTCTTGGAAGGCCATAGTGGTTGTGTGATCATTCGCTTCTCATTAAGAAGCGCAACACATTTTGTTGTAAGCTTGTTATTCCATAGCTTATTTACTCAGCTACTACAGTGCTTGTTAAACACTGAAAATCACATGGAGCACGTTCATTTTCTTTTTATGAAGGGATATTATTTCGATTTTCAACACATTTCCAAAAGTCCCTTTGAAAGATGTTCGTGCTCTTTTGACGATCGTGTTTTGAACAACAGGGTGTCCCGGAATTGGCTATCTATTTCAGTGAAATCGGACAAATTATTAAGAGACACAATGTCTGAATTTATTACTAATTTTGATACAGAAACGTAAAATTTGTAAATCGTTCAACATGCTGTCTGTATCCCCCAAATTTCAAATTTAGTGTTGCGAAACACATTGTGCTGCACTGCCAACTGGATGTATTGTTTAAGTTCAGCTAAACTACATATTGATCTTTTGGCGATAAACCTTTGGGTTTTTTATGAAACACCATGCAAAGAAATCCAGGGGTGTCAAATCTGCACAAGCACCATGCAAAAAAAGGTCCAGGGGTGTCAGATGCCGATTTTCGGACAGTTAGTGCATAAAATTATGAAATGATTTAGAACTTTTTTACATTTGTTGACTTAACGATACGTTAAGTAATGAAAACCCACCTTGCTAAAAGTGACATGTCAAGTAGTTCCGAATATGTGGAAAAGAGAAATACATTGATCTAGATCTGTGAATATGCACGTCATGTGACGTCTCATTGCATTTGATCAATTATAATCACGTATTAAACATGATTGAGCATCAAAACATGAATTTTTGAAAACTTGGTCCCGTTTCGCCGAAATAGTAAATTCTGGGACACCCTGTATAGCGAGCCTACTTACTGTTTCTTCATTATTGTTTTTCTTTACATCGTTGAATAGATAAAAAAAAAAAAATTTACATCCCAAAATTTATATGTCGATAAAAGTTTGTACGATCCATTTTGTTTGGAAACAAACAGCTACGCAGAAAAACAGTATCTAGCTCTTTTCATTCCTAATTTTTTTTCCGACAACTTTTTTTATACTTTCCATAACAGTATTGCAGTTTTGACTTGTTTTGCATCGAATTGTTAATGCAATAATCTGCATCAACATGTTTATAATAAGCTTTGATATAACATTTTTTTGTTTACCACAATTTTTTAACCTTTTATACAACAAGATATTCCCATTTTTTAAAACAAAAAAAAAAGCTGTATGCCAATTTTTTAAAAAGACCGAATCGCTGTTGGTACGTAAAATGGCAAAAGAAAACGGAGGATTTTGCAGCAGACCGAAAATTTCAAATCTCTGCATTCCACCTTTTTTTTTGGATATCTTAAAAGCGTCTATACGCAATCGTAAATAACACATTCTCACTAATGTAGTCTCGTCGTTTGTTTTCTCTCTTCTTTTTTTTTTACATCTTGAATACAAAACCAGTATGTTTCACACTTCTGTTTTTTGAAAAAATAATAATTTTGTGGATATAAAATGTCTAGTTCGTGATATATAGGGTTCAATAGCCTATCTATTGGTTTTTATATCGATATCCAATTTTTCCATCGTTTTGTTGTTTTTTGTTTTTTTTACAAATGTCATTTCCATGACATCTATTCGTTGTTTGTAACGTCTACAAAACTAGTTTCTCAGCTAACGAGTGAATAGTTTATTTAGTATGTATTTCTTTAAAGCGCTGGCATGCAATCAGTAACTTGCTGCTTTTGTTTTTTGACATAGTTGACAATAATACGATATAACTTTTGAGTTGTTTTTTGTTTTTTAATTTTAAGAAAAAACTTTTTTTTTGATACTCCACAATTTCTTCCACGTTTTTTGTTGTCTTTTTTTTTGAATTGTGGCAATTGTAGATTAAGTCTTCCTGTGATTTTTTGTTCTATCATTTTTATTTGATATATATAAAATCATAGTTTTTGTTTTGTTCTTTTTTTTTTATGACAAAACTTGTCGCTTTTTTTGTTGATGAAGATTTAACAGGTTTTTTTTGTCGAATGAAGTGGCAGTTAGCACTTTTCAAATCCTGTATTCTAACAAGTTATTATATAAAAAAAAATTGTACTGAATAAAAATGTATTAGTACTTTTTGCATTTTTCAAACATGTTATACACTACCTCTTTGAATTATTAAATTATGTTGAGCATCTGTTCTTGTGTTTTATGTTTAAAGAGCTTTTAGACTATGTATAGATATATTTTCTCATCTTACGGCTACAATTTTTAATGCAATCTGTAATGTGCATTTGGTGTTAAACTGTACAAAAGAATTATTAAAGAATCAGTGATGTATCAATTTCATTGTTTTTAATGCTTATTTGTTTAAAAAAAAGTATTTCAATACGAGTACTGAATAAGGAAAGGCGCTGTGGCTCGTACTGTGGTGGTGATATAACCGGCAAAATTGATTCAACGTACAAACAGGTGCGCACCAAAATGGAACTTGTCATTTTGGTTCAATTTCCAAATCAATTCAGTAAATAAGCATTTGTTGACAGGCATGTACTAGGGCCAAGGGTAAACTTATGCCCACGAAGTTATTGTGTACTTATAGTATTTTCGAAATTTAACTTGATATCGGAGTATTTCATTTCACATAACATACTAGCAGTGTTGACACCAGTGTCCACATCCGGGTTTCCGAACGAAGCCAAAAAAACTGTCTGGGTAGCCCAGGATTTAGGGCAAGAATGTCACAAATGTGGTTCGTAAACAAAAATAACACAACCAGTTGTCATTGTCCTGTTTTACCTCAATTTATATCGGTTCCTTCCGATTAAAATCAAGTTAAGTAAAGCGAGACGACAACTAGGCAATATTGCTAAAAAGTTTATAATTTGATTTGTCCAAAACTGAAACATCGAGTATTTTATCGATATATCGAAACCATCAATATTTTGTCCGGGTGAGCCCTTTCCAAAAGGTGGCAACACTGTACACTAACCATATTTTAGTTACAGCGAAACCTTGATTAATTGCCCCCCCCCCTGATCTAAATATAAAAAAAACAATGGATAATGGAAACAAGATATGCGGTTCTTAAATTCAAGGACCATAGAAATTGAAGGATAGATTTTGAAAACCATACATCCAGGAACAAGAGAGATTTCACTGTATAAGGATTGCAAAAGCTAAAATGGATAGGGCTTGGGACCCACGCTCAGGGTCTTTTTATTACCTAGTGAGATACCCCTGCACATGTGCACTTGAGGTGACCTCTTTGAATCTTCTAGTGTATACCATTTATGTTAAACCTACAGTTGAGTGAAAAATAAACCGTTTATCATGCCATTTAATAACTCGCTCATGTATGATCGCAAAACATTTACTGCATTGGTTTCAAAAAATGCACAGGAATGATTTTCAACAACTGTTGGAAGTGACATAATACCAACAGATTTTCGAGCCATGTACCTGTTTGTTGGAAGTAACATAGGCCCAAATACCAAAAGATTTGATAATCATATCCAACTCTAAAGCGGAAATCACAAAAATACAGTTTAAATTGTACTAAAAATAAGAAAAAAACATAAATAATACAACAACTTGTTTACGCTCTACATAAAAAGTTGGCTGAATTTACATTTCATTTAGGAAATGCAACAGCTCTGAAGGCTTTTTAATTTATGTACATTAGGTTTATATAAAAAAATGGTCGATAGCATTAACCTTTTACCAAAATGTGGATTGGAAATTGGTCTGCATAACTAAATGCTGAATCTTCAGTATCATCTTCGACCCTGAGAATTGAAAAGGTACCATAAGGCATTGGTGTATTTGCTGAACCCGATCAGCGTTGTTCAGTTCAATTGAAGGGCTTCGGGCAACCTTGTGATAAGTCATACTTTTTCCAAAAATGAACATTTTTACCAAACTGTCCCCCAGTACTGTTTCCAGCTAATTGCTTTACAACTTCCTGGATTTTCCAGAAAATTGCAGCATTAATAATAAGAATGACCCGGTTCTATGACTGCATATCGTGAACACTTCGTGTTGTAGAGTCCTGTTAGCATTCAAAGTAAAATATTGCTTGGCAAGTTGCCAGATTGGACAAGAAATTAGTAGAAAATAGTAATAATTATAATAATTAATAATCAGAATGATCCAGCTGTGTGTATATGTATCATTGGTTGGTTGAACATTATTTAATGTTCACTTTCCATACTAATAATAATAATAATAATAATAACACCCTTCCTGTGCTATAGCACGGGCTAACTACTTGTAATATAGAATATCAACTTGTTGCTCAGTATGGGAAGCTTTCATCAGAAAAATGGCTCCTGAAAAGTGTGGTTTATCACTATGTTGCCTGAAGCCCTTCAATCCATTCAATAGATTTATCTGATGTGTTTTCCGCTATACTACAGTACATGGGTAAGCATATCATCTAACGAGAAAGTAACGCCATCTAGTGGCGCAAGATATAAACCAAGTAAATTAAAAGCCAGCAATTAAAATAGTAAGCAACTATTAGCCGTTTAGTTTCATTATTGAATTTCTAAAATAATAAAAAAAAAGTTTCCTATCAAAACACACAAAAATTACAAACTGCATCCTATAAACTACTTAAAAACTGTTAACAAAACAAGAGATAATTCTATATGTTTTCTTAATAGCATATCCTATCACAATATACTGAATGCAATGTAAAAACAACATACTTATCCAGTGTTGACTCCATAATGGTATTATTTGGTATCGCTTCTAATTTGAGCACACGTGTCAATACTTCCACCTTTCTGATGCTTCCAAAAAACTCGGTCACTAAAACATCACCCAACTCCCGTTGAAACAAGTCCTCTCGTATACCAACTGTAGAAACGCACTTATATTTTGGACACATTTGAGTCTAAAAAAATATCGAAATGTCAAATTATGGGTAAACTATGAAACTATGTTTAGTTCAAAACAGATAAAGTAATTAATTTGTGACGATCAGGAAAAGTAATGAAACTTCCCAGAGTAGGTATACCCTATTTCATCCTTTTTTGGCAACACTGAATCAGTTAGCAGCCGGTTCACACCTCATCTTCTACCACTAGTCCCTGTCACATTTATTTTTTTAATTTTATTTCATCAGGACATTATGCTTCCCGACGCTACTCTGTTGGGAGAGAGCTCTAAAAACCATGAATTTCCATGTCAAATCGGAAAGTATTGGATCCCTAATCACACGGCACGAGCGGAAACTGAACCTGGGCTATATATGTTGGAGGTGGACACCTAACTACTAGGCCACCATGGGACCAAATTTCCCAGAGTGAAAAAGGAATTCAGTAAGCTATAACTGTTGCTAAATAGGATAGTCTAAGAAACTATCAATATGAACACAAAGAACAAACAAAACCTCCACTTTTGATGTAAGACCTAAAACTACCCAACTGCATATTTTTTTCTAACTAAGGTTTAAAGAAAATGAGCAATTTGCAGCAGACTACTACTGTAAGGTGAAGCCCATACTTACAAATTGTTTCATACTGTGTTTACTTGTAGGGGTGACATTTTCTAAGAATTCCAATGCGTAATACGTGAATCTGTCAATGATGTAGACACCTATTGATTGGTCAATATGATGCTAAAATATAATTGTGGAACACATCATAATTATTAAAATCAGGGTCCATCTGCAGTATTACATATAAGCCTATGTTTGATACGTACCGACAATGAATCTTCTCCGACCAAACTGCTGCTCATCGCAAGGATATTGGGAGAATAAAACCTTTGATACATGCTGGCCGCTTGGCAAGTGTCAATTAAAAAAAATATTTCATTATATCTAAAAAAAAAAAAAAAAAAAAAATCCCAAATACGATATATCAATACATCGATAAAAACTTCGTTATTCTTTGGGACTCGGGGACATTATTGTGAAAATCAAGGCAATCCCAGAAAACCAAGACGTCTGGTCACCCTACTCAATATTAATGTTCTTTGTTTCTTACGATTGAAGACGATCACAACGGATATTCACCTTTTTTTCTGCCACATTTGTTCAAAGGCGCCTGCTAACTCCACATTGGTGATTTCTTCTGAATCTTGAAATTTTAGAAATCCATCCCCTCCATGTCCTATCATAATATTGCAGTTTATTAATGAGACCATCCAGGATTAAAACACTTTATTAAATGCCATAAATAATCACTACTAAAAAATGCAGATGGATGTGTTTGTTTTAGAGTTAAAAAAAAACTAGGAGACAAACTCCATTCTCGGGGTCGCCATGTGACTTGTGTAGCAGGTGCACATCTTAAAACACCAAATACTTATCATATCGCATACCTACTCTAAGTTTACTTCCAGGTTTGTTTCCCCAACAGTTAAAAAATCATTATCAAATTATATCATACTATATTCACCTGTCATGTAAATCAGTATATTACTTCCTTCATCTGTAAGCAGTCTTTTTGACCGTGGTGTACTATAAGGATGACGACCAGTTAAGAGACGAACAAAGTTTTCTACAGTCACCTAGTCGTGGATATTGATTTACAATTGCAATTATTACAATTGTGAATCGGATTACAATTATATTAAAACTTATATTACAACTGGAACCAAAAGCAACCCAATGGGCACCACCAAGTGAATTCGAGTCAGCAAAGAATGTTAGCCATGATTAAGAAGACCAAGGATCAATATAACAATGTAAATGGTTAGTACCTAGTCAAAGTGTAACTTGAACAGGCACTCATACAAAACACCCAAAAAAGGAAACATACAAGAAAACAGGAGAATTATAGTTTTTGATAACTATCCACCAATTGGTATCTGGATTGTTAAAAGCTCACTTTGCTTCATCCAGTAGCAACAATTACAGTAGGTTTTAGGCTGACATTTTCTCTAAAGTCTAAAATGTCAGCATGAAACAATTACAGAAAGTTTTATGCTGACATTCGATGACAATTAAGCTTCGATGAAAAGTACAGCCATTTAGTTCGTACCTCATAGCCCCTGTAATCTACTTCCACATTCTCTCCATATACATTGATATGTTGCTTAGCATTGTTGAAAACTGAAGCTGGCCTTGGGTTGCGAGAGTTACACGCCATGTCATCAGCCATCATTAAAATAATGTGACTGAAAAACCAGAAGTTGTTGATTATTGAAAAAAATAAAATATCTAAGAATAGAAAACAAGTTTCATACAACTGGCTGTTTTTAGTCAGGTGGATCACCATTTAAATTAAATGAACCTAGACTGATTTCTAAAGGGATTTGGAGACGTCATCGCTCTCCTCTCCCCAGCACTTCAATCTTTCGCTCATATGAAATAATCTAACCATGATATACAACTAAAATTATAAACAAATTTCTTGCCTGTCTGGAATTCCCAGTCGTTTAACACTGTGATACATTGACAAAACATTGGCTACATGTCGATAATTGAACCAAAATCGAGATGTGCACACAAGGACTGCCCAATTATTGGTATGTCTGCTGGAGGCAAAAGCTTTGGGGATAACCTGTGAAGAACAAATCATCCATTAAGTTTACTTTAAAGATAAAATAAAAACTTTTATTTTATTTTTACTGTTTTCCACGCTTATAAACCCTGGTATTAATTTAACAGGTGAAAGAATATAAGCTTCAATGACTATACGTTGAATATTTAGCTAACATCAACTTTTCATACTTGCCTCCTGTGATGTTACAACTCCAGCAAATAATACGAGACTGCAGATTGTGAGGAAATTGTGGCAACGAAACATGCTTTTCTTCATTATAGTTCTCGATTTAAGATATAGAAATCATTACAATACTTCGAAAAACACGACCCAGAATATTTCTACAGAAAATACAGTCATCAGTCTTTAGTCTATGAGATAAGCAAACCTGAACAAACACAAAAAACTCAATCGGAGTCGAAGAGTTTGATGCACTTTCATGAGGAGTTCAAAATTTGTACGGAAATTGTCGATCTACGGAGACTCTTTTGAAATTTCGTCCTATTTTTGGCCAAGAAGTTTAGATATTTAACTAGATTTTGAATTTATTCAAGCATTGATTTTTTTAATGAAATACTATAAATATTTAGTAGCGAAAAAATAATTATTAGACCAATTTTAATCTGAATTGACTGTACTGATAGATTAGTTCTTCCTGCATTCAGAATCGAAACTCTGAAAAATACAAATGTTTAACTCATTTACTAGAAGTTTTTCTCAGAGTTGTTGATTTATTATTCTAACAAAAAATAATCATTGATGTCATCTTCTACTGTAAAAGAAGAAGAAGAGACTATGAAAGCAACAACGTGTTGCTTTTAATTATCTTTGTACTCTAACTATTTCTTGATACAATAATTTTCTGTGACACAAGTATGAAAGTAAGCATGGCATTAAGTAGTGCTTCAAAACTTGTAAAAACATCCTATGCCCCAGATGTGTGGAAAGCACTTGACGGCGTTTTTTGTATTTATAAACCGAGAGATCTCGCTATGGCTCAAGTTAAAAATACAATTGCATTCAATATATGCCGAGGTAAAGTATGCAAGTTTTATTTCAATTGTTATTGTTAATATTACGAAACAACCAATACCCGGCTCCTTGAATATATTGCAAGGATGGGGGAGGACAAGTTGTGTGTGACCGCTTCATATATCGAATATAACTGCAGTAGTATAACAAATAGTAGGCACTATAATCAATGCCTACAAAGGGTATGATCAACGCTAGTGTCATGCAGTAAGACCCGCAGCGCAGTATATCCAATCTACTGTAGAAATTATCAGTGGCGCGTTATAATAGAGGCAAAATAGGCATTTGCCTAGGGCCCCGAATTCCAAGGGGCCCCCAAATTAA
>JAQIWH010005670.1:0-14199 GCA_034695005.1 Cryptops parisi | reverse complement strand
AAATAAAGCTTAGCATATTCTAAGCTCAGTTATATTCAGCATATACGGTATGCTGAAGTGCTATATTTTTGTCTTCACTTCATGTTTATTGTGTTGTTTTAAAGTGAATTTTGCTTGAAACACTTGCGGTTTGAAATAACGCGTAGAATACACAAATATACTGTATATTATTGCTACATGATTTATTTAAAAAAAAAAGAGTTAACAAAACAATACCAAACATAATTAATCACGTATATATTATACCAATTTAAACGACATTGTAATTCAGAAAACTCGATCAAATCACCAGATTAACGTAACTCATAGTACAATATTTATAATAATATTAAACTTTATTATTCTATTTATAAATAAAAAAAAAATCATTTTGTACAAAACATATAGTTTGTAGATTTGTCGCCAGAGTGTCCGTAACTAAGGTAAATAAAATGAGGTGCACATGGCTTTTTGCTCGTATTACTTCACGAGATCGGTGTTTCCGGAGAAAAGCCGCATCCAGCTTTCTAGATGAATGAGTTGAAATACGAGCGAATATGCTAGGAAGAGGCCAAGTGTAATAATTGCTTCGCCAACGTGCATCGATAGGGTGCTAAATCTCGAGCCAAAATTCCCGTATGTCAAGAAGCTCCCCGAACCGATTCTAGTGCTAAATCCGATCGCTTTCAAGCACACTGTCACAGTACAAAATGTGGGTTTTGTTGGTTAAATTGTTGGCGAGTACCGCCCTAGTTTGGTCAACTGTTACAGCTTTGGAAGGTAAGTTAGTAGTTACACACTACATGGAGTGTGACATAAGTGACTTGTGTTTGTGTATAGCATGTGTGAATAGTTTTTTTCGCTTTGAGCTCAGATGTAGTGTGGTGTAGCCTACCCTGAGGTTTGACATTCATTTGTTTCAACAGAGGAATATTACCGTTTGACATACTGGTATTAGTTAAATTAAAGCTATATATAAAATTCAATTAGCATTTTAGATAGTTTATAATTTTTAGAAGTTTGTGGCATATCGTGTTAACTAGTGTTAATTATTTTCAGTACATTGAAATACCATAAATACGTAAAGTCGCAACGGTAATCTATTCAATTTTGTTGATTTTTATGTAGTTTAAAACTTTGAATCAGTGTATTAAATTAGTGTGTGATGTTGAATATGTAATAAGTGGAATATTTAGAAGTTAACATAGAATGAAACGAAGTTTCAAAAAATTGCTGTAATGAAATAATCGATAATCTCCACAGAATAAAGCACGGAATCAAAGAGTTAATGTAATATGTTGTTCGATAGGTACAATTTTAAATACATGTATACTGTCTTTTAAAATATATTTAAATAATTTATTTGCATTTTACATAGAAACTTTTCTTATATAATTTGTACATTTAAAATGTACCCTTGTAAATTTCACATCAGCAGTAAGCACTATTGTGATTTTGTCAATTCACCACATTTGAATTATGAATACATTTGACGAAGTCACAATAAATTAGCTAACAATAGAAAGTTAACCAAATGTTGGCTTAGTAAATTCGATCAATATATACATATGTTATGCATATACATATTCTATTCATACATCAAGCAGCACTGACATTAATTTTTGTAATCTGTGTCAAGAAAGTATAATTCGGGAAATTCTTAGAATGACGAATTAAATTTAACTTTAAACAAATTTCATAATTTATTTTGTACTGTACTTTACAGCTAATTAATTGTGAACAATTTATATATGCTATTAATATGTTCAACAGCATTCGTTCATGTGTCAATCTCATTGCCGTGTATTGTAGCTTAGTTCCACTGTGTAGGTCACGATTTTGAATTAGCCAATTAGAGTTAGGATGTGGATCAACGTAATGAATAGTTGAAATTGTGATTAAATGTTTCAGGTAATTGTCACTGACTTCAAAGCTGTACGTGCATTAGATATCGAGTAAATTCTCAATCAGGGTGATTCAGAATTCCTCATTTTCAGAGGTGATAGAGGGTTTGTAATGGAACAGCTTGTAATTAATAATAAACTGTAGTCCGTAAATACTCCGTAACGAGATATTACGGAATGTAACGTGTTAGTTTATTTTCAGCGAGTATAATGATTATTGCTATCGGAACGATGTACTCCGATACGTCATAAACATTCCGTCATTTCGTTGTATCTCACTATGGAAGTATTTACGGACTGTAGTTTATTATTAAACGATATTTTATTGCATGCTTGTTTCACTTTTGATTGGTTAGGAATGGTTATTCTGAATCACCCTGTATATATACAGTACTGAGTTTGGGGATTACGGATGAAGTTTTCACTTTTTCGGTTGGCTTTTCTGCATACATATCAGTCGTACAGTAGAACTTTTCTGTTTCAGTTGTGTTGTGTAAAGTTGTACTGTAGAGATATTTTTTTAAGGAGTAATATTTTTTACTCCATATTCAAAAACATTTTAATTTTTAATAAAAAAATCGATAAATATTAGAACACATGAGTGAAGCCCGTTAAAAACATTTTTTTCGAAGAATCGTTCTGAAATAAGAAACATCATAAACGGAATGTTTTTAAAATTCGATTTAATTCATTTTTATTCCTTATAAAAACATGACATGTTTTCTGCATTTTCTTATTAATGGAATTTTTTCCAAAATAGAAATTAATTTTTAAAATAGAAATTTCTAATGTCCTAATCGCTTCAACTTCTCTTTTAAGATTTAAAAGTGAAAGTCATTGGATTTGTGATTTAAGTAATTACAGTGGAATCCGGTTATTGAGATCACTTTAAAACTAGTGCATTTTGATAACAATAGCCGACTGATAACATTGAACAATGGAAATCAAACATTGTCTTGGGACATACTGATAATGGTAACAATAGCCGATTAATAACATTATCCGTGATTGTAATAACCGGATTCCACTGTAATTAGAAATCGTTATTTACAGATTTCTACATCTCAAGCGGGAACACTTCTTAAGCGGATATCAGTACCGGTATACAGTATATATCGTTTACTAGCAAAAAACATTTCTTCATTTTTTCAATGGTTAACGGCACTTTGTGTGATAATAGAAGCATCATAAGTACAGATTATCATAAAGGTTAAACCATGCTTGACTGCTAAGTAATAAAAAAGGGTTGTCATTAAAAGGGGAAATTGATGATGATTTAATTAGTAAGAGACGTGGAAAGAACTCATCGAATGCGTAGGTCACCTGTGATGATGACGAGGAAAGGAAATGAGGGAAAAAATGTCAGTCGACTGCTTTCTTGGGTGGGTAAAAAAGAAATGGGATGGAAGAAACCTCTGTTGTGGCTTGCTTTCATCACATTAGCACTCCAAATTAAAAGGGAGAAAAAGTTAGTAAGGATAATCAATAAAGGGACCCCTGAAGAGGCAACTGCTGCACCTAACTGGCAACACCGACTTTGGCAACTTTCTAATCTGAATGCAATTTTTGCTTTGATACGGAATTTTTTCATTAGTAAAAGAAAGTCGCATTTTGAAATGTTTTATTTTTCTAGCATAAAGAAATACTGTAAATAATGAAAAATGTAATGCTTAATAATTCCAGGGGTTTACAAAATTATTAAAGGATGATTCCACGGTCAGTTGTTTTACATTCAGAGAATTTTATATACGGTACTGTTTTTGATATAGTGATTTTACAATAACCCTAGTTTTATCCCAAGTTAAAATGTCCCAATTGAGGTTATATTTAACTTTTTCAACGAGGTTTAATAAGTTTATTCATTGTAAATTATGAATAGAAACTAAAGTACAACGGTCACTTACGTTACTTAAAGTGTGACAGTACTTTATGGAGGTTGAACTTGCAATTTTGTTCCTGTTCTGTTTTCATGATTTGAGAAATATAACCTTATATCAATGTAGATAAAGGGTCTTGGTAATCAAGGATTTGTTGAGATATTTATGTATTGTGTATAAAATATTTCATGTTTTAAAAACAAATAAAATACCGCTCATTTACGTTACAGTAAATGGTCACTTAAATCACCAGTTTGGCTTAGGAGTTTTGAGCAATGAAAACTCACAAATTAGTCTTTCCAATTGAGATTTGAATATTATTTTATACTTTTTGTGTATAAGTACTCGAACAACTAAAAATTGAACATGTAAAAAAGTTGTAGATAATGAGTAATGTAGCGACCAAGCAGCCTTGTTTCGATTCTAAAAAGAAATGACAATTTAAACACAGATTTAATATTTTTACAATTTTTTATTTGAACAAAATAAAAATTGTTTTGACACTGATACAGTGTTAATTGTTTTGACCCTCGAGCTTCAAACACAATCCGTGCCAGGAAATGGTCCAACTTTCAAGTTATTCGACTTTTGAGTTAAATTTCTCTATAGGAATAATATGTCCTTTTTTGCGTTGAAACTATATAAAAGACTATTGTCTTTCTCTCTCTCTTTATCTGTAGGAAAATGTTTCCATAGCAACAATTAAAAAGAAACTTTGTAAAATCAAAAATAAAATCGTAACAAATGACAATACAATAAAAGATAGCAAAGAAGGCAAAATTAATAATAAACAAATTGTAAAAAAAATATATGAAAAAAATATAATATCATAAATCTGATATCATATTAAAAAGTTGAAACATCAAAACATTTTAATATCTATAAAGCACAGTTTTTTCTTTATTTATTCGCTATGTTTTTTTATTCTTCAACATTTCATTCACAAGACTTTACCATTCATATATGCCAACAGATCTCATTCCCAGGTGGGTTTCAGGTTATTGTCAATGTTAGAAATCTCATTAGAAAGCCAACAAATCCGTCCTTTGTTACTCCTCTCCCCCTCCTTCTTAAATTTCTGACTTTAACTTATGTGTACAGTGGCGTTGTTAGGAAAGAAAGTGGTTAAAAATGTACAGTACCAGTATTAAGAATATTAAATAATAAAAATATTTTTTTTCTTTTCTGTTGTAAAATTGCACATACTATATGTAGTCTGAACATAACCATAACAACGCGAGTGTAAATATTAACTTAATAAGGTTTACTTAATTACACTCGTCCTGTTGTGGAACAAGGAGTCGAAGCTACCAAGTCATATTTAGGAAGTTGCAAACAGTTGTTCATTTAGTCTAAATCGAGTTTCGTTTTGTTTATTTCCAACAGGAATGAAATTTTAACAACAACAGAGCTTATAAGGCAATAGGCTGCTACGAGATCTTCTCTGCAGGTGGTTAAAATTATGCAGAAAAAAAAATTTAGTTGTTAGACAACTTGGAATTCGTATTTAAATTAAAGTAATCGTGCAAACAACTCTAAAATCACTTTGCTGCGTAGCATGAATGACCTGCAGTGAAGCTGTTATAGCAACATTGTGCGTTCTAATCACTATTTGTTGCTACAAGTTTTTGTCATATGCTTTGTTTAATATATGGATAACTCATATTAAATGATTCACTCTGTATATTAAGATATTCAGTCGTTTCTATATTTATTTACATTAATCGTTCGATATAATATGTATTTGTAGGCACCAAGATTATACACATAAAACACTGCGTACGAAACATGTTTATTTCCGGGCAGGAAACCTCTGCTAATACTGTGGGTTATGAAATGAAAAGTTTTAAACACAACACCGGTATAATATAATAACCATACTAAACGAGTAAACATAGTGTAATGTAAAAGTTTCAATTTTAACATAAAACCTGTATAGTATCATTTAAGATAATTGTGGTTAATATACAGTATAACCACATAAAAATATATAAACCATAAAAAACGAGGAAATATAGTGTGATGTAAAAGTTTAAAACGTTTTGATGAAATAAGAAAAAGAAGTTTTCTGTGAAAAGAACTAGTAATAAAATAAGTACACTCATTAAAACGTCTTTTTAAGCATACTTTTTATATACTGCTGCTATATACAGATATACTGTATGTAAATACATAATGCACAGAATTTATTTTTAATTTTTGCATGTTTTGATCTATGCGAATAAAAATGTATGCAATTTTTAGTACGGTGATTAGCTATTCAATTTATGCGTGTTTTGAGTAATTTCATTTTTGAATTTTTGAATGTTTCGATTCATTCGAATTTTGATTTATACGAATTAAAATTTATGCAATCGAGTAATTCGAAATTTTATTTATGCGAGCTTTGAGTAATTCTATTTTTTATTTCTGTAATTTTCGATTTAATTAATTATTTATTTATTTATTTATTTATTTATTTATATATGCGATTTTTGATTTATGTGATGGACTTATGTGGTTCTCGTTTTATGCGTTTTTTGGTACATTGGACTATACAGTCTATTCTCATCAACGACTGTAGATGGCAGTATACGTTCAATTTTTAGCTTGTTCACTCACAAACTCACTCACAAGTGAAGCTAATATAAAACGTTTAAATTGTATTGAAGACAAGGTTTAAAAAATCCATTGAAACATGTTTCTTCAAATTAAAAGTTATTTATTTTTTTAAACAAAAGGAGTTTTATAAAAAGTTAACCTTACATTGATAAGTTGTAGGTGTTAGTAAAAATATTATTCGGTCGTTTTTTTTTTCATTTGTTTTTTTTTCATATTTTTATTTTTATGAGGACCATTATTTTTATAGAATGAAATTACATTTAGATAAAGTTTGGATGATGATGGCGCGGATCAATAATATCGACCCATAAATTTTAAATAAAATACTAACCTTGTTGAAAGCAAAGTTAGAATGGAAGACGTTTTAAAAAACTTTGTGAAAAGAAAAAGCCCATTCTATAAAGCAAGGAGAAAAAAAAATTATGGGTTTAGGAAAGAATTATGATATTCATTCGCTTGATGAAAGCCACTTTTCTTAACGTTAAGAACGAGTATAAAAAATATTATTAAAGAGAGAGAGGAGTAAAAAATGAGTAATATTTCGTGGATGGGATAGTTGGGTTGAACGTCGTCGTTGTCGTCAACACTTTGGGAAAAGTAAGGAAAATAAATTTTGACTAGGAGGATGTCGAGTTGTCAACGTTAAGCTTATAGAGCTAAAGAGAAGCAACTCAGCAATGGAGATGTTATGGTTACCATAGTTACCACGCTCGGCTACAGTGTGGCTCAGCAAGACACCAGATGTGCATGCAGAGACACATTCTGCACCCCGAGAATCTTCAACGTGAGGAGTGCCAATGGGAGAAGTGTCTACCTACTAACTTAAAAGAAAGAAAATGTAATGGGAGTGTGGGTTGGGAAGTGGCGAACGAATTGAATTGTGAAGAGGAAACTTCCTTTTACAATCATTTGCACTTCGATTTTCGTGGTATTGTCGCGTGATGTAGGTGGAAGACAAGTTTTAGAAAGTGGATTTCTTTTTAGTTACGTTAGGAATTTTGCTCATGATGATTATTCAATTGCTTGCTAGTGATGTTTAACTGAATTCTGGATTGTTTTAAACGGAGAGAGTAGTTTGAAACACGAGAACGTGCTTTAGCATAATTTTCGGAAATGAGTATAAATGTAAAATTATTCTTAAATACAGGATGGTCTTAAAAGGTCTGTCCAAACTTTAACTATAAATGCTACGCATCGATACAAAGCAAAAGTTTTCATAAACAAGAGTCCGAAAATGCACACTCGTTTGCATGTTAATAGCGATTACGAGACCATAGACCTATGCGTTTACACGACTTAGAAGTGTTGTCTCAGAATCAGAAGGGAAGAATTTCCGGACCAGAAATTACAGGTTACGCTACATCTTAAAATTGAAGGACCTGGTGTAAAAGGGTGACCAACCTTTATGACGGTTTGTCACCTTTAATTACTTTAAAAAAAGTAATTAAAAAGTTAATTACTTTTTTTAAAAAAATGACTTAGAAGCTTTTTCGAGTAGTTAGGTGCAATTCCACCTGCCTGACGCATAATTTTGAGCAAAACAACACTATGTGCAGTGCAAGAAGTGATAAGTAGCCCGTAGACAGCAAGGCAAGTTCAGATCTTTAAACGCTTTTTCTTCGAAACTGTAACTAAATGTTACTTAACAACCTTGTACACCAGACGCTTCCATTTATATTGAGAAGTTGACAACTTGGTCTTCTGTACACCCCAACCCTAAACTTGTGAGTTTTTGTTCATGTTTGCTTGCCTTTGTGTGTGTGTGTGTGTGTGTGTGTGTGTGTGTGTGTGTGTGTGTGCTCGTGCGAGCGCGTTATGGTTGGTTTGTTTCATTAATTTAATCCGGAAGAGGATAATTGGAAAAGAAAATAAGAGAAGCCAATGAATGAGTTGAGACTGTGGAGGGACTTGACAACTTTGATCGGTTTTCTGCATAACACAGCGCACAACTTAGGCTGTCCTGCTGAGCCTAACGTTTAGTTACAGATTAATCAGGTTTTCCAGTATAACACTGCCCATAGCCACAATCATAAGAAGAGCTATGGGTCTTCTTTCACTATGGCTACAACCATGGCTTTCAACTAAATTGCAAACTGACGAATATTATCGCGAATGTTAAGAATTTACCGTGCGAAGCATAGATTTTTCAGCTAAACTAAGCATCATGTCGTGTTCATACAGTAGGGTCAGTGTAAAATTATCAGGGTAAACTATCAGTGTAAAATTTGTGTTATTAATAAATTGGTAATGTAAAGTTTGCTTTTCATTTTGTTCACTTATTTTTTTTACTAGTCGTGAATGGGGTTCGATAAAAAATTTATCGAGAAAAAATTTATCGATAAATGAAAGTCGTTTAGCCGTTTATTTATCGTTACTTTTTATCGATAAATTTAATTAAACTAACTGATTTCTTTAAACGTTTAGGTTTGATGAACAAATTTCCTTTTGTATTGTATTTGCGAATGAAATTGTTATAAGAGATTAATTGTTTTATTTTATTTTAAGTTTTATTTTTTGATTTTGATCCTTGTTTAGCCACAATAAACTATCAATCAATTACCTATTACAGTAGGGTTAGCCTTGATATATGACCACGGGTGTATAGTTATGGATAGGTGATAACGATAACATTGTTTTAAAATACGACGTATTTCAACAATTTCTTCATGAATGCTTATGCCTACCACCCCATTATCCCCGACACTGTTAATATCTTATGTTTCTTGAAATGTTGCTTTCTAAATTAGGATAAAAATCATCTCTAAATGAGTATCACTGTTATAATATGTATATATTGTTTATTTATTCCGTTTGGGATGTGTAATTTTAAAAATATAAAATATCAAATAAACAATAAAATATAAAGTCAAAAGTTCTATTAAAGGTTCGGTAATGTCTTACTTTTTTGAAATGTTAACCATTAAACATGTTAATCATTTCAAAAACATACGACAATAATAAGAAGTTTATTTATTATTGTCGTATGTCTTTGAAATGGTTTTTTAATAAGGATTAAATTAATTTCTTATGGTTTTGAAAATATGCTATATTTTAAATAATAATAAAATTACTGTCCTATGGATTGGAATGTATACGAGCATAGAGGTGGAAGAGTTACAATTTCCTCTTATTCAAGAAACTGTTTTCACTTAATATTTTGCCAGACTGGAACAGCCTCTCACCTATACCTAAAAGAAGTTCGAAAAATTTTTTTTGTGTACAGATAGTAAATGTCTCAAAGTATGTATTCGTTTAAAAATATAAATCTTTAGGTAAACATATCTTGCATATACTATGACTTGATTATTTTTATGTATTTCTATTCAGTGTATTTATCCCCATGGGTCGTAAAAAATCAAATCAAATTAGACATTTTATAACTCTGTGGTATAAGAATAAAAAATAAGGGTAAGATTTTATTTTTGTATAATATCGATCCCTTGGATTGTTTTTGTTTTTTTAGTATAAATAGATAAATAGAAAACAAAACTCTAAATAAGTATGGCTATCATAATGTCAAAGGATCTCATCAACATTTCTGTTTATAATATTGTGGTATTATTTCTATCCTAAAAACAGCTAATTTAGCTAGAAATTTCTCGATAATTTTTTGATAAAAATATTCTCAATAAGTTGCGACATGGATTCTTTATTTTGTTTTTAAAACGGGCTATAGTTGAAACAATATTTGGGTTTTTGTAGGGTGTTCATAACGATAGATGCAAAACATTATGACATAGTATTGTTTGTTGCTAAGTGGTTGGTTATTGTGATACCTTCATGTAAAAATCATCCACATAACCACTCAGTGACAAAATGTTAGACTTCAAATGTCCATATCGCGGAATTGACACGACGTTCACAGTTGAAAATAGTGTATATAATAATTTTGTATCACTATACTGACTAGAGCATTCCATTTAGCAGCGTGTAAACCTGACGGACACCATACATACACACTCACACACTCACACAGAGAGGGATAGAGAAAACTTGCTAATTATGTAGATATATATTTTATTTGTTTATTTTTAGTTTAGTTTTTATATTATCTTACGTTGAAAATCTTTGTTGTATCGAAAAAAATCTTTAAATTGCACGTTATGTGGGCGCAATATATCAGAATCGTAGGAGGACATTCACGTCGTATATAAATTTTATTGCTTATGAGCCAAAAAAGACTAGCTACAGTTAACTTTATAAAACTTTAAAAGAAGAAAAATTCCAAAAGTTTATTTAAAAAATAAAAGAAACAAAACAAAAAAAAATAACAATTTTTTTTTTAATATCCTGAAAAATTTCATTCACTTTTTCTCCCTTTATCTCTGTCTGACATCGATGAAATGGCCAATTTCGCTGGAGAAACGGGCGGCTTCTGGTTAGCCTTATCCTCTTTTTTATTTTAGTATACCGAGGGGTTGGGGGTTAGATGGCACTCAAGAGTTTCAACTGTCGAAAAGGCAAAAGATTTTTCGATTCTCGGGTTACGCCAAACACCTTCCACTATTCTAACTAATCGCGGTGTCGTCTTCGGTCTTCTAAAAGTGGAAACCTAGTCGTGTGCACTGATGTCATTAGTGCGACGAGCGTGACCAGCTTGAGAGATGGCTTCTCTTTCTTAAAATACTACTACTTTGTCTTTTCGCTCGTTCTCTGTCTTCGATGCCATCGATTGCTAGTCTGCTCGGTTTCTTCAGCTCACCCTGCTCCTCGTTTTACGCTCGCAAAGTTTCCCTGGAGTGAGATAAAAGGTGTTGCGCCTTGTGGGAATGAAAATAAAGTTTTCCAGTTTGTCTCTCCTAGATGTGTTTGCCTTTATTGTGACAATGTGGATATGGAACGTATCGGAGACTGGGGATGATTTTTTTTTACATCGCAGAATGTGGATACGTTTCTATAAAAAATTGGGTTCGGTGAAATTGTATTAAGTGAGGAATGTTTGAGCTAAGTGTTTTTCCTGTCTTGTGTTTTCCCACAGTTGTTTTTTTCTTTTCTAGAAGGGGAGAAATAATGTTGTACTTGGGTGGTAATGAAATAACCCTGTACAACTTTAACTTTTACAATTTTCTCCTGAAATGTTTGTATACCTGTACGTTGGGAAACTACAGTTTGTGTGGATAACACTTGTTTCACGGTTGTGGGTGTAGTAAAAGTATCGTGTTAAGCGAAAAATGCAAAAGAGGTGGAATATACGAGGTGTTCTGAAAACTGTAGTCAAATTTTAGCCACAGATGCTACGCATCAAAATAAAGCAAAAAGTCCGTATACAGTACTTGTAAACGTGGGTCTGGAAATGCATATTTATATTTGCATACCTACAGCGATGAGACAGTAGGCCTGTGCATTTACTTGACTTCACCTTGTGTAACTTCAGAAGGGAAGCATTTCCAAGTTAATATGGGTTGTTTGCATTGTTTTGATGCGTAGCCGCTATGGTTAAAATTTAACTAGACTTTTTAGGAATACCCTGTATAGCTACTGTGTTTTCTAATTTTCTTAAAATAAAATAAGCTTAGGATAAAAGAGGCTAGAAAGGTATGCGTTGTGAGAATTAAACCAAGGCGCGTTTGTTCCATGAAATTACTCTTTTCACCTACATTCTACAAAAATGTAAATACAGCAATCCTTCGTTATCCGCGGGGATTACATTCCTGAAAAATACACGGTTACTAAAACCGCGTTTAGGAAGACTAATGTTTAATATAAGATAAGGGGTTATGAGAAAAATAATTAAATATTGTACTGAATTAAATAAATCATAACTGTTTTTCTTGTTTTTACACCATTCACTTGTAGCACTTTATGAATGTTTAGAGATCATGCTGGATTAATCAAATCACTGTTATATATTTTTCTGTAATTACTGTACTACCATTCATGAGTGAAAATATTTCTACAGAGAAACATAAAACGCATTTTTAATGTAGGTCTACTTGTTTTTATTACTGTGTACAATAATTAAACAAAGCACCGCCAAAAAACCGCTTAACCGCAATACACACCTACAATACAAGGAAGCGAACTCGTAATTTCTAATGTTTGAAGTTTACTTTTTAACTTCCATTTACGTACTTACTACAGTATGTATTTGGACTTATGCAACATCTGTTCATTGTTTTAACCATTGTTTAGACTCATGTTGCTTTGCAACAAACGTTCATTATTGAGAGAGGCTTCATCATAAAGATCGATTTAGCACGGAAAAGTAACAGAAGAGATTACAAAATAATTTTACAAATAATATGCACTGGCAATAAAAGAATCTCTTTTTCAAATACAAATGTGCATTACAAATATGATTTGTAACATATGTTTGTTTGTTTATGATTGAGTGATTATTATAATTTTTATACTCTTTATATTAGCTTCACTTGTGAGTTTTTGAGCTGGGAATTCAGCGTATATTGTCATGTCAACTACAGTCTTTTATGAGAATATACTGTATAGCCCAATGTACCAAAAAGCGTATAAAACATGGACCGCATAAGTCCTTCGCGTAAATAAAAAACCGCATAAGTTCAATGTAATCGAAAATCGCATATAAAACAACTCTAAAATGGAATTACTCAAAACTTGCATAAGTCAAATATCGAATTAATCAACATTCGCATAAAATTAAATTTCTCATGAATCAAAATTTGCATAAATGGAAAAGTGCAGAAATCAAAAATGGAATTACTCAAAACATGCATAAATCGAACACCGAATTAGTCAATGGTTGCATAAATTTTAATTCGCATAAATCAAAGTATGCAGAATAATTTTTTTTTTGCATATGTACAGTATCTACATACAATATATCTGTATATGACAGTAGGGTATATAAAGTGTGTGATTCAAAAGCATTTTTAATGTATTTGTTTGAAATGAAAATTAAATTTGAGAATGTTAGGAAAGTAACTGAAACAAGGGTTCACAAACTTAATGCAATAAAGCAATTTCAGCTTTAACTTGTTCTTAGGTTGTTTTTTTCTGTTTTAATTACTGCAAAAGGTGCAAAATAAAAGCAAAAATTTAAAAATAAATGAATTAAAAAAGAAAAAAATCTTACTTAAAAATGAAAAGCAAAAACGACCGAAAAGATCCTAGGTTTGACTTGAAAATGTTGAAAAAAGAAAAGGAAAAGAAAAGCGAATAATTAGATTCTTTATGGTGCTAGTGTATTTGGTAATTCTCTGGTGTAAAGAATCGATAGTTCCAAGAGTGCAATCAATCTTAAAACACGAAGGAAGAAAAAATAATCAGTTGCAAAGAATTGTACTTTAGTATAATATCGTACGAAGGGAAACGTTAAAAGTTAAATCGTCTTCAAATTACTAAACAAAGTTATGCATCGATGATACGATTATAAACTTCATCTGTTGTTTGATTACAAATATTGTTATTTTTGTTAGGATTAACTTTTTTGTCTCCTACTTAATAAGATAGGGTTGTTTTTATTTGTATTTTTTAAAAAGACTTGGTAATTTGCTCTTTTGTTTAAAAAAAAGGGACAATTTTGCTTCAAAAAAATCACAAGAATTAAATTAGTTGGATTTTGGTAATAAAAATGATAACGTAAAATAATGATAAATGAAATTATTTAATCAGTTATTGCAGTTAATGAACATTTAATGGAATTATAGGGTTTTTGATGCTAAGATTCAACAGTATTATAGCAATGTTTGATAGGATAGGTTATACTCCATTTCACATTGGCTGGCACAGAATTAGCTTGAGGCAGCCAAGGGGCAAGCTAGGTGATCACACCATCTCCAGCGCCTAACACTCTTGTATCCATACTGGCGGCAGTGGCAGCAACTGAAAAGTGTGAGAGGTACGCTCGTCAACCATTGGCT
>JAQIWH010005669.1:0-14200 GCA_034695005.1 Cryptops parisi | reverse complement strand
CGAAACTGAAACGTTACGGTGGACGCCATCTTGAAAGTTTCGACGCTCTCTATGTAAATTAATGTAAGATGTGTAGTAATATGCCAATTTTATTGTAATATAATTTTTCCTCCGCACTTTGGCTTTATCGGATCTTGAATAAAAAAAACCGCAAAAAAATAAGACACGATTAATAAATTACTTTTGTAGTAATGAGTACAGTATTGATAAATTTAAGTTAATACGTTTTCAATTTTGTTTTGCATTTTATTTTGCAATTTTTTTTTCTTTTTAAATAAAGCCCAAGTGCGGCAGCAAATTTATATTGAAATAATATTTACATATTAACTTATCTATTTACAAATTATCCAATAATTCAATTTTTATCCATTCCCGCTCATGGCGGACTATAAACCAGGTTTTAGCTTTCGTGCAGCACTGAATTGCTTGTGGGCACTAAACAGGAAAAACCCACACTGTCTAAACGTTATCGACTGTGTTTGAATGGTTTTCGCGCTAAATGCGTCCAGAGTGAACGCGGCCAAAAAAAAAGTGTCATGTTCATTTTAGCTGTGTTTTTCGGTTTAAGGCCGAATAATTATTGTTGACGCGTTCGTAGCTACAAATAGTCTTAATATAAAGGCTGAAAAACCAAACAAAATGAATTTAACTTATTAATAATGATACATCATTAAGGGTTGTTGTTTTTTATTCTAACCAAACCCAGTTGGATCAGTGTCAACCATCAGCGCCATTAGAGGCCTTAAACCGAATAACTGAAAAGTACCAATTATTTATATATATATATATTATAATAATTATTTTTTTTATATTTATTTTAATTAATCTGTTAATTATAATATATTATAATTAAAAAAAAACAACCTTCAAAGTGGAACAAAAAAAAAACAGAAAAAATGTCCTACCTTGAACTAACTGACCGATAATTCCCCCTTTTTTGTAAAATTACTTAAGGGCTGAGTTAAATTTATTGTTGATTTTCTTTTTGTTTTGTGTCTTGTCTTGTGTTTGTATCGTGAACAAGGTAATTTCACAAAAAAGAAAGCAAACGTAGCTTGCTTGTTGCTGGCTATGAACCAGGTTTTAGCTAAATCCGCGCCACCTCAGGTTTTAGCTCTCGCGCAGCACTGAACTGCTGGTGGGCTTCAAACAGGAAAGTTCCTATAATTATAAGTTATCGACTGTGTTTGGACGGTTTTCGTGATAAAAGCGCCGTAGGTTAAAAAGGCCACCACATCACATGATACACATATGATACAGCAGTCAAATTGTCATTAGTTAAAAACATTGGTGTTTTAACCAGAACACTGTTTAACCTAGCACATTGTTTAACGTAACGCTGCTAGGAAGTGGTTAAGAGTATCGTTACCTTTCTGTCATAATAAACAACTGATGTTGTAGTAGTATTCACTTTTTTGGAAACATTAAAAGTGTCATCTGAGTTTTGTTAAGGACGTAGGATTTTCATTTCAGTAAGTTCCCAGAATTTCACATAGTGTTAATCGTTGACAATTTAATTTGATTGAATACGTTACATGTAATTTACAGTTTGTTTAGTATCAACGCTGATAATACAGCAATCCCGAAACCTATATGAACAAGCGAGCCTGCCTAAGTATGGCAGCATCAAATACCCATTTGGTGGATGACTTTGAAGTTGCATTTCAGGTACTAAATTAAAACAAAAAATAGTATTGAATTCGTCTAGAATATACAGGGCGATTTGGTAATATCTGGCAAAACTTTACAAGGTTGCAAGGGGGGGGGGGGCATTAAAACAAAGTAAATCCATGTAAACCTGTGTTTGGAAATGTTTTGTTTACGTGTCACATACCGTAGTCTGTCCCATTGGTCGTAATGCAAATCCTATCAATGAGTTGTTGATAACAGGATTTACAGTACAACCTATGGTCTGTAACCCTCGAACGAAGCATTCCCAGACATGTTTATACGGATTTTTTGGTGCTTCCTACCACCCTATATGCCCTAAAAGCTGTTAATCTTGGTTGCTGTACAGTGTACTATATTTCAACAGGCATGCCTATCAACACTGACAAATCAAGACCACTTCAATGTGCATGACTCGGAAGAAATTCGTTCGAGTATGAATACTTTCTTTTTTTTTTTCATATAATGTAATACACAGTAGTGTTTGTAGTTTCAGATAAACGTAATCTATCCAAATATAAGCCGCTTGTGCCAAGGATCAGAATGTTAACCAACAAAAGCGTAGAATTCTAGTCCAACCTTTACAAATTTTTCCATCGTATGTCTCACCTACAGGTTCTGAACAAACACTACAACGCTTTCTGGACATGGCCAAACACATGGAGTGTTTTTTCTTGCAAAAGCGACTTTTGTTGTCGGCGCAAAAACCGGAACAAATCCTTCGAGAGGTAATAACCAATGACTCTTCACTCTCATTGTTAACATGATATTGATAACTTATTTTGACATTGCAGGAAATCAACGAGCTTAAGTTGGAATTAACTCGAAAGGACCAGCTGATTCAAAAGCACTACGAGAAAATCCAATACTGGCAAAATCTGTTGTCAGACCTTCAAGGACCAGGTCGCTTACCTCAACAACAGCCGCAGCAACAACCGCCACAGCCGCCTCCATCCCAGGCACCACCAATGGCGTCGCCAGTTCCTCCTCCGATCGTGCCCCCAACGTCGGTGCCGACGATGGCTCCCAACATGCAACCGCCCCAAATGTACGGACCACCACCGATGGTCCAATCACCCATGGGACCACCGCCATCAGGAGCTCCTACTAACCAAGCAGGCATCATGAGTGGCTTGCAAGGACCGTTGGCTTACCTGGAAAAAACAACTTCGAACATTGGCATTGGAGAGATGAGGAGATAGTTGTGTTGCTTAGTAACATGCTCCCATTTGGTTTTGTTTTGTTTTACTTTATTATAAAATCCAATAAAAATATTGAATATGTTCAAAACTAAAAATCTATTGCCTGCATAATTGGAACCGAAGAACAAGTAATTTCCAAAAGGCATAATTTTCCATTCCTCAATTTAAGATCATTTTTCGTTTCGAGGATCGTTGGGTGATGCCTGTTTATTGCTGCACGGGATTTTGGATTAAGCGGTTAATGAATTCTACCACCGTTCTGGTAGGACGACCTGTAAAACAAGACACTTTGCAACTTGCACCAAATTTTGTATTTTGTTAGTTTTGTGTACGATAAGACTTTTCTTACCAGTCATTCCCTTGCACAGATAAGGCACTTCATCTGCATTGTCCATCACTCCAGCGATGTCCAAGTGAATCCAGTGACGTGCAGTTACAAATTCCTTCAAATTGACAAAAAGAATATTTTCATGAATACGTTGTCTTGTACAAGATTTACATAAGCATTTTCCTAGCTGCACCAATTTATCTTATATAAATTATAATAAATAACTAGGTACAATAAAAATAATATATGAATGAGTTATTTGGGGTCTCCAGTATCTTCCAGTGTATTACAAAACATTACATTGGAGCCTATTGGAACAGCTTGTTTCATTGTTCATTAAGCTGTTTCTTAGGTATATCATGTGTGTGCATCTTATAATTGGGTGCGTCCTATATAATTCAGTTTTTACTCAAACACCTAAAAGTGGGTTTTATATTTGCGAATAATTTCATGGTTGCAAATCCTATTTTATAGAAGCCTAGACTGAGGTTAAGCCTCGGTTGTATTAGTCAATGAGGCATTGCCAATCATACAGCACAAAGTATTACATTTCTAGGTGAATGCCAACCATTCTGGAAGCTTGCTTGAGGTAGATTCAAATTTTAACCGCAGATGCTATGCATCAAAACAAAGGAAAAGGTTCACATAACCATGGGTTTGAAAATTCAACATATTTGCATATACATTTTACAAGCTCTCTACTCTAAAACATAGCAAATTCAGTGCAAATAGCTTGTTTTGGTGAATGCTGCAATACCCTTAATTGTGAATACTTTTTTACAAATGGCAAATCTTACCTTGAGAAAAGTGGCAGCAATGCAAGAACCCGCTTTACCATTTCCCTTGGCAATGTTGTTCAAGTCGGCAAGATGTGCGCTGCGATTCTCTTTGGTGTAATGGTCAAACAGGGGCATGCGCCAAACTCTGTCACCGGTTTTCACACCAGCCTGTAATAAAATATTCACTTGTGTGTGAACTACTATGCAATCTCGAGCATTCTTTAAATACAATATCACTATTAAACCCAGCAGTTGATGACTATAAACTACCATATTTTCTCCAGTTACCTGATATAGGTGATTCCACATGACCGTCGAGTTGCTATAAGCACCAGCAGCAGCGGAACCCAGCGCAACCCCAATAGCACCCGTCAAAGTGGCCATGTCGAGAAGAACCAATGGATCGTAACGATGAGCGTAACACAAAGCGTCGGCAAGAATTAGACGACCTTCAGCATCAGTGTTATCCACCTGAAGTAAAAGCAAATTTTTTTTTGCAAATCAAACGTTTTCTATTAAAATGAAAGCATCACTTCTTAAGCAAATTACTCTTATGTAAAAACTTAAATGGAGATTACCTGTATCGTTTTTCCATTCATCGCAGTAACAACATCACCTGGTTTGTTGGCACCTCCACTTGGCAAGTTTTCACATAAAGGAACCAAGCCTATTCGGAATTATTCAGCTTAATAACATGTCAATTCTCATGCCATCAATTTTGGAAAAATACTTACCGACAATGTTGATAGGTAGCTGAAGCATAGACGCTGTGTAAATAGTTCCGACAGTACAAGCACCACCACCCATGTCGGCTCTCATCAGATCCATGTTTTTAGATGGTTTCAAAGAAATGCCACCACTGTATTAAAATAATAATAATAATTCTTAATCAAATTATCTGACTAGCTCAATTCAAAGTATTTCAGAGATACAGGGTGTCCAGCATGAGATGTCAACCATTGTCAGTTCATTATTTTTTCAGGATTGTCGATGGATGCAGAGACTGAAAAGAGTTTACATAAAAATTCTGTGGCACCGCTGTCAGTCATTTTCCAAAATGGTGACCTAAAGCACAGGTTGTGTGGTGGCATGCAGGTGAGTGAGATAGACATTTTTCATGTCACCAAAAGCATCAATTTGAAAATGCCTGCACTCAGTCATGTTTTGTTTTTATGAAACTCTGGGACGTTTACTATATATTTCCGTATTCAGTTATGATTGTGTACATATTTACCTTCAAATTTCAAGTGAATTAAAATGTTGACACCTCATGGTGTACATCCAGCGCAAAACAGCGTTTGTGTACTATAAAAAATATCCAGGTTGCTTACCTGTCAAAAGTGATTCCTTTGCCAACAAGCACCACAGGTTTGTCTCCTTGCTTTCCCCCAGAGTAAATTACCTCCAAAAACACCGGAGGTTCGTGGGAACCTTTCGCAACACTCAGAAAGGATCCCATCTTTTGATCCACAATCCATTGCTTGCCTCTTGATAAAAATAAAAATCGCACATCAGCTTTCACACACTTACTACTAATTTATTTAGCCAATTGAACACTATATCAAATAAAACGACTAACCTAGTATTGATCTGCACGTTGGGCATAGTAAGCATTTCAATTGCTATTTGAGCAAACTGTGTTGGGGTTAAAAGGTTGGCAGGCATTTCCATCAAGCGTCTAAAATGATGTTCATTTATTTGTATTCCAAAATTACAAGACAATGTTAATATTTGAATTAAGCATTAAATTGTCAACTTACCGAGCAAAATTCTGCCCTTCGGCTTTTACCGTTCCTCGTTGCCAATCATCAGAACTAAACACAACAGCGACATATTTTTACTGACAAACTTCTAAGAGACGAGACTTTTGTTAAACAATCGATTACCTGCTGTCAACTCCATAAAGATTTAACTTTACTTTTGGTTTTTGAGAAGCTTTATCTTTCAGTTCGTCATAACTGAAAAGCGCTAAGTGAGATCCTTCAGCAGCAGCTAATTAACAACAAAGAATTGAACAATAATCAATGCCTACTTCCAGTGTACTTGACTAGTTTCACTACCAAAGACCATAACAAATAAAACCAAATATTTGCTGAATCGCTGTATCAAATAAAAATCTTTAAATAGCAAAATCTCTCATACCTTCTGCATCACCACATGGATCAACGTCGATACTTTCAATTCCCAATTCACGCAACTGCCTTGCACCTTCTGCAATAACAAAATAACACAAATGAACAGGGCTTTTATGATGCAGGAGGAAACGAAACAACCCTGAGAAAACCTGTCGTACATAGGCAACCTGTGTATCGTACCTGCAACTGCAATCCTAACGTTCTCCCTGTTTTCCTCAATCTCCTCTTGTTCATTGTAGCCAGCATCATCTTGACCTAATCCAACAACCGCTACACTGGTATATTGCTATAAATCAAAATGAATTAATGATAAAACATTTGTGTGCAGACACACATCTAAAATTTACTTGAATTCTGATTTCTGCTTCAGATCATGATGAATGGATTAATATTTATTGCATTCCTAAGCTCATTTATGAAACCAATACACCAATGGTGGCTTCATTTTAACAAAAATTAAGCAAAATTTTGAAGTGTTTATACAATTCATTCAAATCAAATATAATTTAATATATAATTATAAAATTTCACTTTCAAGTACTTTAACAAGAACCTTGTATGGATAAAGATTGTACACGGTGTCCCAAACAAAAGTCATCACCTCATTTTTTTTATTATTATAACTTTTTTTTTCATATTATTAGAAGACCACTCAAAATATTTTTTTATTACTCACTTTTCATTTGGTTGAAAATGTGAAGGAGGGCAAAGGTGATGAAATATACAGGGTAAGGCAAAAGTATGGTCACAGCTAAGTATTGCTAAAACGGTTAGCGATAGGGGAATTTTGATTGAACTATTGTAATGTAGATCGGCCATGGGCTATCCAATGACATTACTGAAGTGACCTTGAAAACAAGGTCATCCAATTATTAACTTTCTTAAAATATCCCACGGCACACCCCTTTAAAAAAATGAAGATATTCACAAAATAACGCATCAAGCAGATTGAAAATTGACGGCTAAAAACGAAAGTTACAGGCAAAATAAAAACTGTCACAGGAAGGCAAACTCGGGGCAGCTGCAACAACATGGCCTACCTGACATGAAACCGAGCGAGCTCACCCTCCACCTTGCTTAAAAGTATTAAGGCCCTTCTGCCCACCCATCTCCACTACCAAGCTACCCCACGAGCCAAAGAGAAACATTCATCCATCCATCTTCCACAAATAAATGTATGACAGAGCCCACTCACTAGGCCCTCCTGGCAGAATTAGATGTTCTGATGTTAAGGAGGTCGGGTCGAGGTCGTCAAAGTGTGCTTCTCCCCTAACCGTAGGAGTTAAGCTCCTGGGGTTCTAGAGATCACCCAAAATTCCCCACTGTCACAACTGGTCCCCATCCAACCCAGTGGATCCATTCTCCACCGTGCGGGTCTGTTCCTTGGAGAGATTCGTTTGAGAGCTACTCCTCATCATGTGGCAGCGTACCGCATACCACATGGTAATGGAACACATCGCCCAACCTTCACGTTGGGTTATGGACTTAGCGCTCCCCACACTCAGCGTTGGCCAACCAAAGTATAAACTCCGGTGAGTAGGGTACCCCAGACTAGATGCAACCTTTGGGCTCTATCCAGAGAGAAGGTGAACCCAATCTTCATCTTTCTAAATTATGTGGTGTGGAATGCATATTAAAGAAATTGTATGACCTTAAAAATTACATTGTCATTCCTGATAACATCATTGGTTAGCCCACGTCAGAAATACATAACAATAGTTCCATCAAGATTTCCTTATCACTACTGGTTTTCACGATACACAACTGTGACCACTCTGTATAATTGATAACATACATGAAATTATTGAAATTTCAGTTATGGCAGAAGGGTTTTCAATTTTGTATACATGTACTTTCTCTGGTTGTTTTTAACATGTTAATCAAAAGAATACTCCAGTTTTTACTCCAAATTTATTTTCAAATATTGAAGTGCACCAAGCCTTCCCTTTTTTTCACAAAAGGGTCAAGTTAAAAAGAAAAATTTAACCAAATTTCGCTATATTTTTTGTTTGTAAAAATGCATCAAAAATAACGAGTTAATAAAAAAAAAAAACTTTTTGAATTGCTTTTTAATGATGTGAAACGAAATTAAAAAATAAGGTTACAATAAAAACAAATAATGACTTTTGGGACATCTTATCAAAATACATCATGTACTTTTCAAATGCAGCATTTCAGTGAAGTTAAATTATGCACTTAATTTATAGAAACGACGACTAACTACACTAAGTGCAGGATGTAATATCTACATTAAATCATATTCTAAATTTAGACTTTTCAGCTAGTGAAAAGCTCCAAGTTATCGACCCTGTCCCATCTGAAATGATTAGATAACAAATTTAAAGCCTCATCATAAAGATTAATTAGATATACAAGGTCAATGTGATCTCTTATCATTTCTTAGTTTACTGCACTTCACTGATTTCCCCAAGTACAGTTTTGAACATTGTACTTAAGAAACAAGAGTTACGTGCAAATTTGTTTACTAGATTAACTTGCGAGATTAGATATGCACATTCCTAGTTATTACGGTACTGTATTGTATTGTTACCTTATCAATTCCATGGAAAATCCGACTTCTCCCCTTTTTCAAACCAGGACCGATCCTGAAAAATGAAACTACTTGAGTGTTTATATATCAATATTTACGTAGCAAGTGAAAAATGATTTATATTCACTAATTTAGACATACGAATCTAAAACTTTATAATTTATTGGGGAGAAAATTGAACTTGTTATTGCAATCAAAACAATCAATTTAGTGTTTCAACTAGAGGTCCGCCTAGTCACAAATGTCACTACACACATTCCCCTTCAACCATAATACTGAACACAGCACACCTGGTGTCAAGTGACAATGCTGCGCCACCCACAAAATCACTAAGAGGGAACGCAGGGACTGACGCACATTAGAGTCTTTTAATTATAATAGATAATGTATTCAACCAATTTAGTATAAATGAATAATACATGCAGTTAAACTTTTAACCAAGAATTAACACCATTGACACATTCTTGTTAATATGTTACATCATCAAGACATTGAGTTTATACAAATTAGATTGTTGTTTTTAAATCACCAGTGGTATGCAACAAATTAAGCAAAACTAAAACTAATGAAAAATTTTACGTCATTTTGGTTTCAATTGGTGGAAGGACCACTTTTTCATAAACCATGGGTGATCCGCTTAGAGAAGTTTTTCACTGTTTATTTTTATTTATTTACAAAATCTCACATCTCATTGGGACAAAGGTACACAAGTATAAATAAGAAAATTCAGAAACGGAGTCAAAAGATAAAACAAGAGTAAACAAAATGTCAAATGCTCAATTAAAGTTATCCCTACTACTACATAAATGCAAAAGTTTGTTTGTTTGTTAGAAAAGAGAAAAAAAAACGTATCATGACAAAGAATTTGGTTTTTTCCTACCCTAACCTAGGGTAAATAGATTTGAAAAACTGAAAACAGGGACGATTTATCGATAAAACAATCAATATATCAATGAAATTCTGCTACATCAAACACTAAAATATTGCTACTGCTACATCAAAAAAAAGTTCATTTGTTGACACAAATTTGACATACAAACTTTGTATAACCAAATTTCAATGAAGGAAAATTGGATAAACTAAAAAAACAAAAAACAGCATATTATGTAAAAACAACTTATAAAATGAATAGATAGCAATACTGTGTCTATGTATTGTTGGATAATATTAAAAAAAAACGGGACAAAAGGACATCCTGAAAAACTTTTTCAGGACCCAGGAATATTGCGGTGAAAACCAGGACGTCTGATCACCCTAATCTAACCTGCAAAATAAACCCACTTTGCGTTTAAAGTGTACACAAAGCGTTTACTATAAGTTTACTCTTAGTTTTTACTCAATTTAGAACTTCCTCCAGAAAACTTAACAATGAAACTCAATGGAAGAGTCTAAACTCAACTTTTTTTGTGATGATTCTTATTCCCCTTTACATAATTTGACAAAGCATTTAAAAAACACAAACATTGATGACACCAAACGAACTTACAACTGAAGTAAATCAGATAGTGCAGCCTTTGAAGAAATCACATAGTTCTTGGCAGCCGCAGTCAATATAACGCCTTCTCCCAGTTCCTTCTTCTTCTCATAGGCACCGAGTATGAGGCCTTTCTGCAACGAAAGAAATTGAAACCATATATAGAACTTTCCGCAATAAAACTATCTTATTTTTTCAACTTTGCAAGCCACAAATTATCCCTCAGCAATTACCTTGCCAGTTGCTGCCATGGCTATCGAGCGGACAACAATGTATTTGTAACCGGTACGTCGAACAATTGTAAGCCACCTGCAGAAGCCGAGTGCCATATTAAGCTTAAGCCACGTCACACCCACGTGGTTTCAAATTCTTGTCGGCTGCTTTGATCTTTCAATAACGTCCATGACGTCTGCAAGCAGACGCCAAACGGACGATGAGCGAATCTGAGAAAAACCAAAACTATTTGGGCATTTTAAATATATTTTAAAAAATCAGTATCAAATTGCAGAAATTACATTATTGTATAAATAAATTTAGAAACAAAATGTATAATGAAAAAATAACGGTTGATCCATTTTAATAGCCTATGCAAATAAATCAATTCCCGCCATAAAAAAAAAAAAACACAACTGCACACACCCAAATATGGAAAATCAATATCTGAAAAAACTTTTATAATTGAAACATTAATTTTTCCACGTTTTTAATATAAGTAAAGTTATATTTCTTAATCTATTTTTTTTTATTGAAATCTAAATTTGAAAGTGAATTGACATATGCTATTTGGTCAGTTGGTGGCATGACATCATGGCGTCTGGTAGCGAGCATCTAGTCAAAGAGAGTCATTAATTATTTATTTATTTGTATATAGAAAATAAGATACTTTTTTTTTGGAAATATGTGTGATAAGTCATCAGGATTTCATTCAGTTATAGCAATTTTTATGTCAATGTCAGAAATGGAAGATGTTCCTCTGCAAAGGATATACAGCTGTTAAGATGCTGGTGTCATTCGAATCTGGTGAACACTGTCAATGAGGGGGGGATTTCGAAGAGCAAACTATTATCCTAGTAGAATGGTTTCTCCTCGACATTGGCGTGGTTGGAAATGGGCAAGAGTTCGATGGACTTTTCGAGCAATGGCAAGGCAGTTGAAGAAGCGGCTGCAAACCAAACTGAACTTTTGGCGCGTCTGCATGTGGTCTCTTTGCTACAACGAATTTGTCGACAAATACTACATAGCCGACACTGCTATGGAACCAATGTTCTGGTTCGTGGATCATTTCACCAAATTTTTTGGACCCGTGAGTAGCGGTAGTGAACATCTTAATTTAAGGGTTTTAGTATTTACGGCGTCGAAATGATTATACAATTGGGAACATGTGGTTGACAGCATATGCTAATATTGTACAAATATATCCCAAGACCTAAGTTGTCATGCTAATCTTTCCAAAGCATGTCAACTGCTGGCAGTTAAGGCAAAATTAACGTGACTTGTTTATGATGTAATGAAAAATCTTTGTTGGTTGACAACTAGCCAGTCTGGATGGTACCTAATCTAACTTTACCTAAACTGGGATCTATACCCATAGTTAGCAGGTTAAATTACATACCACCCGGACGGGTCAATTGTCAACCCACAAAGTTAGTTACTGTCATTACGAATCTAAATTTTTCAAACCAAAGTGTTTGATTAAACTGTGCTAGTAGAACCTTCATGACAACTCTTGAACAAATTAACATTGCTATACATAATTTGCAGCACCAATTTATCACATTTCAACATTACTTTTTCAGCAATTACAATTTCATTGTCTAACTAACCACACCGATAAATTGAGGAGTTGGGTGGAAAAATGTCTTAATCCACTTACGTTGTTATTCCATATATTGAATAATTATAGACCAATCTATAGCATAAAGACATAATTTTCACTCTGACTTTTGGAACAAGACTATTAATCTGAATTTTTTTGTGATTTCTTTTTTTTGTCGCTTCATTCAGGAAAAGATAGGCCACTGATCTTTTTTTAGAAAACAAGGATTGACAAAATCCTTGTTCCAGCCTGGGATCAAACCAGGACCTCTCTTACTTGCAACATGATGCTCTGACAAGCTGAGCTACCGGGACAGACAAAGTGGGAACCTAATAAATTTCTCTTTAACCTTCATCCAGGCTCATATTCAGCTAGCTAACCTGTTGCAGAGGTTACCAGCTTGGGGCGGAATTGCATTTGTCCCTTCAAAATTTCCGTTTCGAATATAATTCTAAAATATACTGATCTTTGGAAAAATGGTGTAAATTCATTTATAAATTATTACAATATTATGCAATAATGGTGTAATTACATTTTTACGTTTGTTGACAAAATGACACAAGTCGCCAGAAATCGTTTAAACTTTACATACAGCATCTCTGGAGCACGCTGAACACGCCTGTGCAATTTGTAGCTCGGTATTCGCAAAACTAACAAAGTTACAGCACTTTCAAATCGAAAAAAAAATTTTAAAACATCCAAATTTCCAAGTGCTGTAACTCACGTAATTTTGCGGATCTGATTGGGTAGAAATATTATTCGCGATGCAGGAAACAAGCCTGCAAAGTTTGAGCCACATCCATTTTCCATCAAAAGCTAACAGATTTTTTGCAAAGCTTGTTCATTTTTTTTTCTATAAACAGGAATTTTCTTTAATCTCAAATTAAAGAAAAGGTGCAAGAAGCTTTTGCCTTTGATTTCTCAAACTACATTTTTTGAGTTACGCCATTATTCCACCCAACTCCTCAATTGCTAATACAACAATGCACACTGTTTAGATACAAACATGATACCTCACTAACCTGCATCTCTTTTCAGATGTTTGTATGTTTGGTTTGTTGTCTTATCTTCACGGGAGTCATCCTTATCTACATCATTGGCATTCCATATTGGTGGCATAAATCTCCCACTGCTCTTTACATTCTGTTAGTCATCGGCCACTGGCTTCTGGTCAACATTGTTTTTCATTATTGGATGGCTGCGGTCACATCGCCTGGTCACATACCCGAGGTGAGGTACAAAACAAATTGTGGTTAGGTACATCACCACAATTTGTAATCCCTGATCGTTTTTTTTTTTTATTCTTTGTCGATGTTCAGGGTATCCTAATTCAAGAAGCTGTCTCCATTTGCAAGAAATGCATCTCCCCTAAACCACCCCGGACTCATCATTGTAGCATTTGTAACAAATGCATTCTCAAAATGGATCATCACTGCCGTATCCTTCCCATCGCACTTCTAACCCACGTTAATGAGTATAGCATTAACTTTTCTTAACTCACCAAATTCAGCTTGGCTAAACAACTGCATCGGTCATTATAATCATCGTTATTTTTTCATGTTCATGGTGTACATGATGTTAGGGATACTGTTTGTCATCATTTTTGGATTTGAAATTCTATGGGAACATTTGTACGACGATGAGGTGAATTAACGGAATCACGATTTCACCGCCAGATGGTATGGTGACTATTTAATGTTGATGAGATTCGTTTGCAGACACCCACCAGTGAAAGTTACATCCCCGATTCCAACGCAACTCGAGAGTCCCATTTAGTGGAAGAGAATTCTAGCGTGGTAAGTATACGGGGTGTTCCACAAATCTAGTCAAATTTTAACCCTAGATGCTACGCATCAAAATGCAAAAAGTCTACAAACATGGGTCTGAAAATGCCTCCGAGATAACACAGCAATGGATTGTTGTCTCAACCGCTGTAGGTATGCATTTCTAAACCCATAATTATATGGACGATTTGATGCTTACCATGTGGTTAATTTGACAATACCTTCCAGGAACACCCTAATAACCATAATGTTTTCTGTTGATCCTCGATTGAGTGCTAATGAGGAACATTTTTCAGGTTGTAGTTAGCAGTTTGTCATGGTTAGTAGCATGGAACTTGAACAAACGACCACTCATCGAGCACATGAAAGATCAATATTGGTACCATGTTAGCATCGTTTACCTCGCATTGCTCTGTTCAGGAGTTCTTATAGCGCTCGGAGCACTGACCATGTGGCATGCTGG
>JAQIWH010005668.1:0-14206 GCA_034695005.1 Cryptops parisi | reverse complement strand
CCATTGGATGAGAGTTGAGTCCCGTGGCGCCACCACCGGATTTGACCATGAACCCTCCTTGGAAACTTGTGAATAATGCAATTTAAAATTAATTTGTTTAGCTTATTTAACACTAGTTGTACCCGTGGCTTCGCTCGCTCGCGGTCGAATTTAATTGTTTACAATTGAACGATTAAAACAAAAATCAACAATTTTTTTGAGTCTAACCGAAAGTTTATTAATTCCAGGGAGTGGAGCGCAAACTTGCGCTCGCACGCGATGCTGTCTCTAACTATCGCGCGCAGACCATGCTCAACACCCGCTCCACACTGCTGCCCGCAAGGCAAAGCTCATGAGGATATCGTGATTATTCGAGATTAGTTGTTGAAGCGTACATTTTATCTGTGTAAATTTTTGTACATTATCTGTGTAAATTTTTGTAAATATTTGTAAATTATTGTGTAAATTTGTTGTATAGTGTGTTTTGTCGTTACCGTTTCAAGTGAACGCAATAAAGTCAATAATAATAATAATCTGAATAAAACTTATTTATTATGTTATCTGGGATCTCTAATATGCTGACAAAAAACAATCAAGTTCATCTGATCAGTAGTTTTTGCGTGGTTAAGTCACAAACATACAGACGGACTTTCGCATTTTTTAAATTAGTAGAGATATTACTTATTTTGACAATAAAGCCTTAACTATTAATTTATTTTTTTTGACATTAGTTTACATTTAACTACTAATAAACCAGAAACAGAAAATGGCGGTATTTTGTTGCTCGACGTTGCTTTTTCAGCAAAACAACTCATTTCATGTTAAATAACTCACCGACTTCTCGTTTAAATCCAACCAATTAAATGTTTAAAAAAAAAGCATCTCAACATTGTACTTGAATCACCCTGTATAACCGAAGAAAATCTTTTCCAAATCCCATCTTCCCACTCAATCCTTCCTTAATCCTGTGGGACAGAATTAAAACAAATTAATTGGAATAATTAAAATCCTTTTCTTTTCCGTTTCCCAAATGAATTGAAAGACATTTCTCGTCATCGTCCATTTTGAGAACAAAAAAAGAAGAAAAGGGGGGGGCGAGTATTTCTTAAACCAATCTCGACAATCCTCTCTTTTAAGCGAAAAGAGGATTTCAAACTACTTAGGTTCTTGTCAACTTTAAAAATAAAAATTGCATATATAAATAAAAAGGTAAAAAAAATGTATATCTATATATATAAAGTCCTAGTGCTGCACTGCGACATCCAATTGAGTCCTCATTTTCTATTCTAAAAAAAAAACATACTTTTAATTTCTTTTCCGAAAAAAAAAAATATTTGAAAAACCGGAAAAAAAATGTCGTCGACAAAGATTCATTAGGAATGAAATTTGGCGCAAGAGTGAAAATTAATTAACTAATCTGCTCGTGGCAAGATGACACGTTGCCCCAAATCCCTGGGGAAGTTTTTTATACACTATATTAAGATGTTATTATTTTTTTTTGTAGGTAACCCGGATGTAGTAGTACATCACCCAGGGTTTCGCTAAGGTGAAATGAAAGGATTACCAATTCCAACATAAACACCCCTAGTTAGCTTCCGCTTTTTCTCCTTCTCCCCTCCCCCCACCCTTAACGCTCTGCGTGACGTCGAATATCACGTGATCCACTCCAAAAACTAGGGATTCCTTTTCTAATTCCTTTTTCATCCGGTTGTTTTTCATCGCCATCAAAAGCCTCGTTTGCTTTGTTGATTTCGTAAATATCCCCCAGTTTTTTTTTATCCCCCACTTTATATTCACGAAACAACAACAACAACAGCGTAACGAAAAATGCACGTGACTGAACCTACGGATGAGAGCTTACTTGCAATTTAGACTTAACTGATTTAGATTCCAAAAGTGAAATTTTACAAACTGAGAGTTGCCTAAACAGTATAGACAACTCTCGTAGTATAAGTCTACTACACTCTCAACTTTACCAAAAATAACTATATTAAATATGATTTTTTTAGGCATACCCTTTATATAGTGTATACAAAATAACCACAGGAAATAAACAAAATAAGTACAGGAAAAAGACACCACTGTAGAATATAAAGAATTGTCCTTTAGAATAAAGGACTTGTGGACATACTACCTATACTATCAACTTTATCAAACAAAAATTAGTTATTGTCCCAAGTCACTTCCATTAGCCTCGCACTAAGGTAGCAATTGTTGTCCTTTTTATACTTTCAATGATTTCTTTCGCTTCACTGTGTCGACAAAAAAGAGATGGTGGGGGATAATAAAAAAAAGAAGCACAGTGCGAGGGGGAAGAGAAAAATCTCATTTTTCATTCCGTGTTAGACGAGTGTAAAAAAGTTTGGCAAATCGAAGAGCAGCGAAGGAAATCAGATGAGAAATGGCCACCCAAAGCACCGGTTGCCCCAAAGAATAATCCCACGAGCACAATCCTCTTTGCACCACACGACGTTCCATCGGGGCCATTTCCACCTACCCCATCCAAAAACCCCTAGTTTTTAACAACCCCAAACTTAACCTTTCGCTTCACACTCTTCCTTTCTTAATTGCTATGATCGGAAGAAAAAACACTCATCTAGAAAAAGAGATAACTGAAAAAAACAAAAACTATTGATTTCATCGCTTTTGTTGTTTTTAGAGCATTTTCGTGCTTAAGAAAACATAACCATAAGTTTTTCACTAAAAGTAAAAACTAAATGTATCCATTTTATTAAAAAAATAACAAAAGATAAAGTTGTTTTTAGAAAAAAATCGATATTAATTTTACGAATCAAATTCGCAAGTTGCTGAAGCATCGCCAGATGCAGTGTATACACTACACTGCATTACACTAATAATATACTGGAAGCTATTAGGTGCTCAATTGTTTCTATTGTTATTTAAGTTGAATTATGGGAAATAAATGAAACGATAATAGATTATGAATAAATGGACCAATAACTACAACTTTCTAAATACGACTTAGTAGCTATAAATCATAGTTTCCAATGTGACAAGACGATCACATTGAAATTTCAGTACAAGATCAATGAAAACACCACCATTTTAAGAGACTCTGTCAAGGTTTTATACTCTTTATATTATCTTCACTTATGAGTGAGTTTGTGAGTGACCGAACTGGGAATTGAAGGTATACTGCTATCTACAGTCGTTTATGAGAATATACTGTATAGTCCAATGTACCAAAAAAAACGCATAAAACGAGATCTGCATAAGATTTCGCATAACTCAAAAACAGCATAATTCCAATGTAAAAGAAAATCGCATATATAAATAAGTAAATCAAAACTTGCAGAAATAAAAAAATGAAACTACTCAAAACACGCATGAAATGAATATCGAATTACTCGAAAATTGCATAAATTTTAATTCGCATAAATCGAAACATGCAAAAAATCAAAAAATTATTCTTTGAGAATAAATAAATTGTATTTATGTATGTAATGTACATACATAAATACATTATATCTGTGTATGTCAGTATCTAAAGAGTACTCTTAAAAAGCATTTTTTAATGTATTTGTTATTTTTTATTATATTAGTTTTTCGAGTATTTCCATGGAACCACTCTTTTAATTCACCCTGTATATAAGCATCTAAATTTGCGACTGACGCTTCAAATCCACGTGGATACACCGTAACAACGTGAGAGTAAACAACAATATTTTTCATTATGTTTCCATAACAACACGAATTTAAACAGTGACGTACACGTAAACAAATTAAATAAAATTATAACAATAAGTTTTCCGTGCTACAGCACAGGTTACCTGCTAATATCTATTGAAAAACCTTTCAATTTGTCGTTTTTTCAACTTCTAAGCCATTATGTTTATCAAAAATACTACCATACAATAATAAAAACACCTCCATGATTTTGTGTGAAATGTCTCGAAAGATGGCGGCTTGTTAGAGAACGGGGTGTCAACATCATTATTCGAGGGTTGGGACGTTAAACAGTTTTCACTTATCGACTTAAGGCGAAGATGGCAACTCTTAGTGAATTAGTGGAAAATCTCATTAACCTCCTCGCGCAAGAGCAACAGCATCAACGTCGAAATGACCACGAATTTCACTTTGGCCCAAAGCCAGACGATTTCCGCCAAGGAAGCAAAGGGGTTAAAACCCAGCTCATTATCTAGCTCGATGCGCTCCTTGACCTTCTCTAAACAGAGGCTAAGCGCCACTCGTTGCTCAGCTCGTGCAACTTGGTCATCTCGTAGTGGTCACACTACTACTACTACTTACTTACTATAGTAGTACCAATAGCGAAATGTCGACGAGAATCTTTTCGCCCTCTCGTTCTAAATATAGCTATTTCCACAGCAATTCAACAGTTGGATGGACAACACAACACGTGCCTGGATCGATCCAGGGGGCTCCCTTTTCTTATGGTGATTTTTGCTTCATTCCCCTACAACGATATATCACGTATTCCACCAAACGGTAAAGGTTTTTCCGTTCCTCACCCCTTACGCGACCTGATCTTCATGCGCATAGTAATACAAATATACCAATTCATCTTTTCACAATTCCAATTTTCAAAATCTTAAAAAAAAGAAAAGAAAAGTGAAACAACTGCACGTAGAGAGTGACACCCTGCATAATGCAATACGGGTAAAATGATAATCTATGAAAACAATTTTCAACAAATCAACATTGACAAAATGGTTATACAGTACTTAGGGATGTAACCTTGTTGAAATAAAAAACAAATAAAATATATATTGACCACAATCGAACAACATGTGCTCAAAATGATACCCGTCGAATGACACGTGACATGCCAAACGCTATGGACATTACACAGGCGCGTGAGAAACGATCGTGACAGATTCGCGTGACAGAAGCGCGTGATGAACATCGTGATAGGAAAACCAACAGAGACGCGTTACGAATACACGTGACAGCAGAACGTTACGTTTGCGTTACAAAGACGTGTTTAAAATGCACTTTACAAACGCACGTGACAGAACAGCATTACAGGTGTGCTTTACAGATGCTCGTGACAAACAGAAGAGCGTTACAGATGCGTTGCAAACCCACGTGACATACGCGCGCTACAGACAAAAATGATCCTCTCATGCAACCCATTGTTAAAAAGATTCCAAAAACTCATTGTTAAAAACAAGTACATTAAAAATCCTTTGTTTAAGAATACGCTTTATATAGTTTCGCTCTCTGCGAATTTAAATTTATGAGATCTTTCGATATTCAATTTATGCGAGTTCCTAGTAATTCCATTTTCTGCGATTTTTGTCACATTAGACTTCTAAAGTTTTCGATTTATGCACTTCTCTATGCAATTTTTGGTATATTCGAGTATACAGTATATTATCATTAACAGATTTACAGTAGTATACGTTCTATGTCCAGCTCACTCACTCACGAACTCACAAACTGTAGCAAGTAAAGCTAACATAAATTTATAAAAGCGAAAACTTTCTCAAGAAAACCAGTCATCTGCTTGTTTAACTATGTTTCCATTTAGTAATGAACGACGTGGTTAAGATAAAAGTTGAGATCTAAATAAACTGCTGAAAAGAAGGGGTTAATAGGTATAAAAAAAGCAATCTTTATAAGGTGATTCAACGTTGAAAAGGAAACCGTGAGCATCAATGTTCCGTTGCAATCGTTGACAAGAGCTTTTTACAATTCAGAGACCAACCAAATGCACAATAACTTAAAATAGTCCTTAAAAGAGGAGGTAACGACACACAAAAGCCTCGTCCACAAGGTCTCCCTAACAAAACAAAAATATACTTTCACTTTCTCCCCTTATAACTAACAAACTTATTCACCTGAACAAAAGGAATCCGCTCAAAAAATATAGTGGAAAAAACAGTGGGGAGGATATATATATATATTTAAAATGAATTTCATCCACCAATAGATAGAGGGGACAGAAAATGACGACTCGTCCACTCAGCATTACTATCGCTTTCCATCTGGAAATAAAGGACGAGGCAAAACGATCGATTTCTGTCTCTTTCGAGGGAGAATTTAGAGCTCCCCAAATAGAGTGGATTCGGTTATAGAAATCACGAGACGGGTCGTCAGATATAACACACAGACTCCACCTCCCACTCCACCTAGCACTACAGGGTGTGTCATATAGACGAGCGACCAAAACTGTCAACTGTGTGTTTCTTACACATACATATATCGCCCACCAACCAATGGAACAGTGCAAAGTGTCAACGACAAAAAAAAAATTAAATTTAAAAAAACTGAGTTATGTTAAATATTGTCACGTCAAAATGAAAAATATGTACCCAACCCTTTTTTATTTAGATTTAAGCTTTAGAAAATGGTGCAAGATGTAAAAGTATCCGGTACAACGAACGACAACGACCAACTCCGGAAGTCGACGTTTAAGAAGAATTATCGATCGTCGACGTTATAATGTGCGCGCTTTCTCGAGACACTCTCGTCGTGTATGTGTATGTGTGTGTTTTTTTTTATCCCCCACTGTCGAAACAAAGTCCCTTTTGGGGAAAATGAAACTCCCACCCGCGATGAAAAGCACGTTTAAAAGAAAATATAAAGATGCGCGATAAAGAAGAGTGGAAAAGTGGCGCGTGAAATAGTTTTAACACAAAAGGTTGGTACTCGGTGCGCTTCTTCGCCGGAAGTGACCATCCACTCCAAAAATATAAAAAAAAAAAGATCTACCCTTTTTAACCGAAAAACCCAAAGGGCAAAGACCGGACACTTGGCCGGACAGTTCGATGTGGTGGTGGACGCCGGACACTTTGCTCGAAAGAGGAGACTTTATCGACCTTCATTATCTCGGGTCCGAAGCGACCGTTCGTCACCTCCAACACCTACACCCCCCTCCAACGACTTCCGGAAGATGGGTCCTTATTCGGTAAGAGTGAGGGGCGTTATCGCGCGCCAACAGATCACATTTTCGTTCCCATCGACCACCTCTTCGTCTTCTTCTTCTTGGTCCATTCGGGCACATCACCATCCTTCCCGATCAATGAACTTCCCAAAAATCGGAACTTCAAGGTGAACGATTAAAAAAAATTAACCGGAACTACCATAATTCACCCTTCATTGACTCTTACGTACACTTTATGTATATAAGATATGAAGGACGATAAACTTAATAAAAACTTAATGTCTAACTTTATATCTATAAACGGTGGTGTATAAAGCACGGACACGGACGTCTTGGTGTCCGAAGTTGACCGTATTTACTCAACGAATAAAATTTCGCGCCTTGTAGAATAAAAGCGCGTAGTGGATCTCATGACAGCGCAAAACTATAACGTTTGTTTGGAGACTTATCTCTATATTTTACCTATAAATCACAGTTGTTTGTTGGTTTACTTGTTCGTTATGAACTTCTGTATTTATAATTCAATAGACTTGACATTTGGTACGTCAACTAATCGCATTCCCAGTTAGCTTTTAGGCTATTTATCATTTTTAAATTTTATATAGACTATTAAGGTTATTTAAAATTTTTTATTAGAAAACCGACAAATCCATCTTTTTTACACTTGGTTGTTATGATGTAAAACTAAATACTAATACATTTACACTAAAAACGAGATATATTATTTATTATACTCTTTATATGAGCTTCATTCACTCACGTGAGTGAGTTGTGAATGAGGTTGTAAGTTTCTACATATAAAAACATCAAACGATAAATTTTGATGAATGTCTATGGATTTGTCTCCGTCTATCGAGGCTAATGGCATCTATGAAAAACCAATATGACGGACGCTTCATGCCATATATAATATGCATTATTCTTTAAACCCTCCTACAGGCTAAATAGTTCGATGGATTTTTATGAATGACGTGTCCTCGGATCCGTCGTATTCTCACGAGTGACACTGGCTATATGGCATCAATGAAAAACCAATATGGCGGACACTATATGCCAGTGTATAAAAATTGTGCATACAAAAACAATACGACTCGGTGGATTTTGAGAATGACATGGTCTATGAATTGTCTTGATGTCTATGAATCGACACGTCACTGCCTTTATACTGATAATTAAAAACTACCAAACTACCTAAATAACCACGATTTTCACATTGTACACTCAAAAGAAGTTAAAGAAAAAGTGAGTAGAAACACACTTGGCATACAACGAAAACCTGACAACCATTAACATGTGTATAAAAGCGAACAATAATCTCCACGTGCTACAGCACAAATTACCTACCACTAAAACGAGAGAAGAATTAAATAAAACAATATACAGTATGAATTGATACGTTCATTATAGCAAATATTCGAACGTTGGTAAATCGATAGTTACCTGTATTCACTCGATAAAGCAAAAATAATATTACACTCCCCGTAGAATAACATTACAGTATTAGAACAATGTTGATAGATTCAGCCTACTGAATCTAACGACAGCGCAAAAATAAGAACCCTAGTTCGATGACAACTATCGAAAGAAAAAACATCGCTATCCGTAGAATTTCACACACACACTCGTTGCACACTAACGGTAACGCAAAATGTTAACGCTCTTTCAACAACCCCTCTACTACATAAATTCCAACGATGACTTATCTTTATCCTCACAACACCACTCGAGCAGAAGATAAGACGATGGAACAAAAAACGGAAAACCTCGTTTCGTATATAATAATCCATTTCAACAACCTTTTAGTACCATTTCGTCTGCTGCTTAGCCGTGATTAAAAGGCATTAAATCCTTCATTACCAGAGAGAGGTTCTTCAATAACAACAACACAGGTGCTGCACAAGAAATGGTCATCATAAAGATGAAGCACCTAGTGTTGAAACCAACCAACCAACCCCCCCACACAAAAAAAAGTGGAGGTTAAAAAAACTATATAACAACCAACAGCAGTAGCAGCTTTTGTGTAGTAACCCTTTCGCTTCTCCCCCTCCCCCCAATCGGTGCACTAATTAAGTTTAGGCGCAATGCCGTGGGTTGCATTCAGTGGTGATAATGGGGCTCTTAATGGGACTGCCAACGGACCCGATCGAAAACCCTTCGGATTCACCTGCAGTTTCACCAAATTCTATTACCTCGAGAATAAGAGGGAAAAAATTTTGTACAAAAAAATAAATATATATATATATATACAGGGTGAGAAAAAAAAAGTATAAAAGGTGATCATAAAGTAGGCAACGGGTGGCACGAAGAAGACGCAGCAACAGCGATTAAAATTCATAAGCTTTTCCGCTTCGTGTAGCAAGTTGAACCCTTTAACCCTTTTCTATTTTCGGAGTCAACTTCATCGTTAAGGGAGAAAAATAAAAGTTTTGGGAATGAAATTATCTTTCTGAATAGTAATAATACTAATAAAAGAAATTTCGGCAGAAAAATTTCTAATTGGATCAAAATGCTATAACCAAAATGCGAAACGTCGCTCTATCACGTAGAATTACAAATCAAATTGTTATTCTTGTCTATAGATCGATTTCATCCTTAAAAATATTTTTTTAATACATTATTTTATATTTTTTAACTATATTGTTTTAATATATAAAACAAACTGGAATGAAATTTTATGATGAGTTAAAATTACATTTTTATAATTAACACGTAACATGAAAATTTTGTTATGAATTGTGACGTTCATTATAGCGAATGCTCGTAAAAAAAAGTTGAAATTGTGTTAACCGAGTTTAAGTCTGTTATTTGCCACAAAAATAATTAAAAATCCTAAGATTAAATATATGAAAAATAATACTCTATCAGTTACCCGTTTTTACAGATTTTTGTCAAGTATCAAACGGAAGTTATAAAAATGTAAAGCTGCACAAGGACTTTAGAACCACCCTGTGTAATTTTCATTTCACTGATTAACTTCTAGTTTAAGCCTGTTATTAAACCTGTTAAGCCTGTGTTCAAGCCCCGATACAACAAAATAATCTCAAAAATAGTTTTGATTTTATCTAACAGCTTGAAGGTACCCCGTACTGAAGCACGGCAAGTAAGTTGCTTCAGATTCAACATTCTTAAAATAAAAGTTAACAATACTTGTATATCAAAAATAATTAAAAATTAAAATTAATCTACAAAAAATATTATCATATAAAATATCAAAACAATATAAAACTTTTATGTATACGTTACCAGCAATGTACAGAATCCAGGCATTGTATACAATGGCGTTGTATAGAATGCATAGCCGCTTTATGGAATAACATATTTGTATAAGAACTGTTGACGTTAGTTAGGGATAGTTTAAGTTAATAACGTATTCTCTAAAAAAAAAATTTAGGCTTAAATTTGAACCTAACCTAAACTCTTGCAGCAACTATTCCAATGCTAATTTCATACTTTACCAAGAGAGTCGAGCAATTCTATACAATTCCTAGGTAATTGTAAACAATATCTGATTAGAAACATTGCCGGTAACAGATATTAACAAACTGTTAATAACAGTGACATCTTTTTCTCATTCAATTAAAAAGATGGTCTTGAAACTATATAAAGCTCATTTAGTTATTGTTTACAATCATGTTGCTATGGTAACATACACCCAGCTCACGCAGTCGTACAGTATTTGTAAATCTACTATGAAATAAAAGCCATGCGAGTTTCTCTGTCCTGTCAAATATTACTCGAAAACCAGAAGGCGTAGGAAGCTGAAACTTGGTAAGCCATTAGATGACACGCCAAAAGGGTGTACCAGCCCATTGGCGACCAGAATTTGTCATCAGGGGATGTGCGACAATGGTATAAGTGAGAATTTACTATTACTTACTGTTAGTGGGTTGCATGGGTGAATTTTGCGGGGAAACCGTAAGGCCTACGAAGTTGAAAGTCAAAAAGATTGTAGGTTGTATCCAATACGAGGACAAGAGATGACGACCTGACAGTATTATCAGGGTAGTGAGACAATTATATAAGTGACAATTTACTTTTAGCGGTTGTGCATGGTTCAATTTTGCGGGGAAACCGTAAGGCCTATAAACTTGAAAATCGGAAGAATGGTAGATTGTACCCAGAAGAGCAAGTGATATTTGACGACCTGACAGTATCATCAGGGGGGTGCGACAAGCCTGAAAAGTCGAAAGAAAAATCAAGCTGCTTTTATCAGTCATGAGTAATTTAAACGTTTAAACAATAAAGGCAGGAATCAATATTAATTAATGTTAATTTTGAATTAAAGTGAAACTCGCGCTACCGCTATTTCTGTATTGTTGTATCAGGTGGTGTACATTTAATTTTAAAACAGCACATGGTGTTGTTTGAATTTAAAATAAATAAAACCTTAAACCGAAACTTTTATTTAGTCCAACTGAAAAATAGTTTAAATAGCTGAATAACGAAAAAATAAATAAATAAATAATAAATTATGGTACTCGTGGATTATCCGGCCAAGAACCACCGATGGCGCTGCAACTCGAAAAAAGTGCTCGATCGCTCACTGTTTAGTACACTATGATTTTTGGAGTAAACATGCACTACTTTGGGTTATGATGATAGATATTGGGTTAGGTTAGGTCTGGGACAAACGCTCAAGTTAAAACAGACTTACCAAACCTAGTACCTCATCATCAAAAACACAAAGTGCACGTTTACCACAATAGTCAAAGTGTACCAAACAAGGATCGTTCGAACACTCCACCTTCAAGCTGCAGCGCCATCGGTATGCCTTTGTCTGATAACCCGCAAGTACCTAAATAATTAATAAAATAATTAATAAATAACGAATGTTGCAAAGCAACATGACTTAAACCAATATATAACTAACAAATGTTGCGAAGCAACATGAGTTAAAACAGTAAATTACATAATAAAAACAAAAATATTTTCGTCATTTTTGACGGGCTATTCCCGTCAAAAATGATACGTTTAAACTTACCCGTTGAAACGTAAGTTTAAACCCTAAATTTAGAACAATCTCATGCTGATTATTATATTAATACATACTGACGCGATTTTAGCTGCTAAACAATAGTTTTTCCAACAATAAACAAGCACGAGATGATCAATTCTTGAAGCACGGTTTGCCTCACTGAATCGAACCATATAGGAACTAGTTACGAGCTTCAGAATTCAACGTTTCACATCTCACCACATTATAAAAACAACTTAATTCCACTTTGCACAGTTCGGATCCACAGAAAATTATAACACCCCCGTGTCTATTTTTCATCGTTGAATTTTCAGTGAAATAAAAAATGATATATACGTGTGCTCGTATATATATATAAATATATATACATGCACACATACTCACCTACGTGTGCTCGTATGCAGAATAAAAATTCTTCATTTTTTTTCCACATCATTTATCTTAAAGTAGTTACCATTAAACCCAATTTTTCACTCACCCTGTATAATCTTCAGGCACCACTCACGAATACAAAAAACATGTTATTTCTTTTTTCATGTGAAATTTTTTTTTTTACGAATCAATACATTTCCAACACCAACCTCAACTGTAATCAAATCATTCCAAAAAATCTACTCTTCTTCTTTCTTTTATATATTATATGAAGAAAAAACAGTCAAACCCAATAAAGAAAATCTGCTCAAGCTCATCATCATCTTGAAGACGAACATATCCTTTTTTTTTTACCTCGACTAAATCCTCATACGAAATCAACCTCAAAACGCTATTTAACCTCTTTTTTTTTACCCCTACCCCTATTCCCTTATAAATTATTCTTCATCGCATTTTACCCTTCTGACTTTTTAATTCGTCTCCAATTTCAAATTCACTTCAAAAAACTAAATATAAAATATAAAACGAAAAAACTACTAACGATAGACTTCCTCGTAGTGAAAAACCGTCTACTATAAAAAAGGAAACCTAAAAGAACCTAAAAGTAAAGACGAGACGTGGAAATGGGATGAAAGCGAGAGAGACCAACTTGGGCAGTTTGCCAACCGAGAAAATGGCTTACCTGCATACTAACCCTCAGGTAATGTCCCAAGAAGGATAATGCTACACCAATAGATAAGAACAAACAAGTCGTGTGTCTTCAAAAAAACAGAAAAGAAAGAAAACACAAAAAATAAAAAGTTTTAACCACGAGACCAAGTTGACCACATTCGTAACCATAAAAAAAAGAGTAATGCGAAACAATCAAAACAAAACTTCAAAAAAATGTCATTTCATTTGTCACACCTATAATGCATAATGTATATCGGAATAACACTGAATAGAATTGACAAAATACATAAAAGTTATATTTTGTCAACTTTAAGCTCATCGATCCCTCGGAAAGCGAAAAGATAGAGAGAGAGAGAAAGATGGCAGGTTATAAAAAAGCATTACCATCGATTTGATATCATTTTTTCATATATCGGGTGAGTCAAAAGTATAGTTTTCATAGTATAAAGGCTATTAACAATGACAATGTTGGAGTTATTTCAACAGTGGAGTTATTCCATAGCTTCTTCGTGTTTGAATTAACCATACAACAACTGAACTGCATAGTATGAGTGACTTGCAGCAAACCCTTATAGTTTCCAAAATAATGTGATTTCCGGTTTGTAACACTGCAAGGTTAATGCAAATAACACCATTGTAAAGACCCCCTATGAAGATGTTTTATTATATCCCAAAACTCAACATTGCCTTTATAATATTACCATGAAATCGTACTTTTGACTCACCCTGTATACTAGTAATCTATTAACTATTTCATATCATTAAATGGACACCCAACAATCATCGTTACTATTAGTAGCGTTAAGAACGAAATTTTAAACCCTTGTATGACTAAAGTAGATTATCTGGACTTTGCTGTCCACCGCTGGACGTCATTTTTCATTAAGTAGCAAAATGGATGAATCGCCAAAAATGGATCATTAATTCCACCAACTTATTCCGTTCTAAAACCGACGGAATTGATCGATCATCTAATTGTCTCTTGATAGCGTATCGAAAACAAACAAAATCCTCGATCGATGATAAGCTTTAAACTATAGTTATCGCATTCTTAAACTTATATTCAAGAATACTTTTTGTACTCTTTATATTAGCTTTCCATGTGAGTTTGTGAGCGAGTGAGTAAACTGGGAAATGATCGTATACTGCCATCTACAGTTGTTTATGATAATATACTTTATAGTTCAATGTACTAAAAAACAGGGTTTCCGTAAGTACGTACTTAAAGTACAAGTACAAGTACTTTCTGAATAGGTACTTTACAGTACTTTAAAATACAAGTACCAAGTACGGCTCAATAAATGTACTTAAGGCCAAGTACCAAGTATACGGTACTTAAG
>JAQIWH010005667.1:0-14209 GCA_034695005.1 Cryptops parisi | reverse complement strand
AACAATTTGAACTAAATTCGCTTTGTTTTGCAGTACTTGACACGCAAACGTGCTTATCTCACTGAGATCTGCATGATCCCAAAGAACCAAACAGAATTACAATCATACAGAACGTAACAAATGAACAAACAATTGTTTCTTAAAAGATTTAAAATGAATATAACATATATTCCTATAATTCGTTCATTTTTAAGATCACCAATAAAGTTCGGACTTTTATTACCATTATTTATTTATTTATTTTTTGCAGAAAGAATAACCTTGAAAAAGTAACTCGATTGGTTATTTAGAACCGATATAAATATATTTGAATATCTTCGTTTTAAAACAAACAATTCACTTTTATTTTAAAAAAAATGATATGCAAATTCCTTCACGTGACTAGAATATACCAAATTTATAAAACTCAAACACAACACCCCGATTGATTGAGTTGTATTCTTCACTTTGCTAGTGGTTAACATGGCTGCCCAACAGAGATGTTGGTTTTGGATTTTGCTATTTCTTCAACTATTGAATTGTTCCTTAGGCGAATTTGCAAGAAATAGGACCATGATTAAAGTTTTGCATGAAATTGAAGAACTTATGAACACTTTGCCACATGATTTGTACATGGAAATGCGTTGGAATGAAAAATCGTCTCCTGGCTGCGTCAATCACTGCCAAATCTTAGTTAAGGAAGATACCATTGATGACCATAGAGTTACACAGTGTAAGTGTTATAATTGTAAAAAAAAAGTGTTAACTAATATTTTTGTAATTTTTAGAAAAGTGTGTTTAAAAATTTGCTCTCTATGCGCCACTTTACACTTCTTGCATTAATATCTTTGCACGTAGTGTTTTGCACAAAATCATGCGTTAAGCACAAAGCTCTTCAATTTCTTTATAAATTCAAAATTATAATATTTCGTTAAAAATGTTATTTAATCATAGGTGAACTTCCACTTTTAAGTTGGTGGGTGGAGTTTAGGTAAAATATCGTTAACAAAAATAGAATATTTTAATTCTGTACTTTCTAACTTAATTTGATATCTACACCCATAGGTCAGTTTAGGTAAAAACATTAAGACATTTATCGTAACTATATTTTTCCTAAATCAGCTCACCAACCCAAATTAAGTTACCTAATTAAGCGTGTATGATATGCGTTTGTTAAAAATTTAATTTATTTCAAATTTATTTTTATTTTTGCAGTTTATGATTCTATGCCTAAATACCCAGGTAGCATTTTTAAAGGAAACCTTTTTTGGCCAGGAAACTTTCACCAATGTCTCAGTTCAACTCTTAAATCCTCAACTGACGATTTAAAAGCGAAATATTGTATTGTGAACGTGCATTTTATGCAGTCAAATATACTGATGAAACATCTCCACCAAGTATGCTTTTTTCACATATATTGTATAAAACATGCAATTATGTCACTGGATGAAGTCTAGAATCCAAAATTTTATCGACTGCCTTATTTTGTTTTTTTTGGGCAAAGTATAAAAATTAACATGTATATTCCTACACATATTTTGGTTTGGTTAGGTAATTGTAAATATAATCCTTTTCAAAAACAAAAATTTTTGGCTTAAATTGTAAACCTAAATGCTCCGCATTTTAACGTTAGGCCTAAATGTTAGGCGTGAAATTAGGCCAAACGTTATCTTGATATTCACTATTCCAATACTTATTTCAAACTTTGCTAAAACACTAGGACAAAATTCTATAGAATAGATAGAATGTGTGGATTCTACACTAAATAATATATTGTAAGCTACACTATGTAACATATTGTATTACGAAACAATTTTTTTCGTAGGTGATGCCAAATCGAACCATGCAACTCTTAGAACAGTATCCACTTAAAATTGGAGTTTGTATACCTAAAAGTTGTAGTACAAGTGACATCTTGAATGCTGTGATGAAAAGTAAGCTTTAAATACTGTATATAAATAAATTATACAAGGTGTTTCTCAAAGTTTTAGTCAAATTTTAACTACAGATGCAATGTATCAAAAACAACTATTCCGTATAAACATGAGTTTAAATGAGTTTAAATTAAATGTTTTAAAAATATTTACTCTCTGAGATAACACCTGGTGAAGCTAAGTACGACACATGCATAGGCCTATTCTCTTATAATTGCTTTATGGAGGTATTTAAACGGGTATGTCTTAACCGGATCCGTGTTTATATGAATTTTTTGCTTTGTTTATCTCTGGTTAATGGTTGATTAAACTTACAGGAACATCCTGTATACTATTTGATTTTTTAAAATTATCTTTAATATAATTAACTTCACATTTTAATGATTTTCTTTACTATTCTTCACAATGTTTTGAAACATTTATGTGAATCATATGTTAATTGCTAAAATGTTGGAACTTTGTGAAGAATGTCATTCAAATGTTTAGTATAATTGAGAGCTCTAAGCAATACAGTGATATGCCACCCTTTTCCAAAAATGACGATTTTACATTAAACTATCCCTCGGTACTGTTTCTAGCTGTTTCTACTTTACCACTTCTTGATTTTCCAGAAAATAGCAGCATAATATAGAGAATCAAATTATTGCTCAGTATGGTACTCAGTGGAGTTTCTCAACTAGAAAACTGCTCTCTGAACATTTTTAAAAATGTGGCTTATCGTTATATTGACCGAAGCTTTTTAATTATACATTTTTAATATAATTACAAACATATAATCATTTTTATAGTAAGAAAAACAAGCGTTCCGTCAGTGGAAAGTACAGACTTGATTGGATTATCAATATTCAATTACACTATTAAAGAATCAGATTGCCAAACTGCGGACATCTCTGAAAGTTCACAAACTGCAAAACGCGTTGCTTAGTTGAGTATTTATATATTTTTTTACAAATTAAGTCTAAAATTCTTTTTGAAAAGTGTGTAAATTGTGTCTTTTGTTGTATTTTTTTAGTGTTCTTTTATCATTTCTGTTTTGTATGGTTTTTTTTGGAACGATATTTGATTTGATGATTCCTGAAAAAGTGTCCAAAACTTCATCTACTAATCGTGAACATGTAAAACCATCTTATAACGAAGCAATTTATTTATTTCCTATCAAAAAACTTACAGGTAACAGTCTAAACAAATTTGCGAATAGTTTTGAAATTGTAGAATGAGTTTTTGTATATCCCATTTTTTTTTTCAGATAAAATGTGGTACTTTAATATTTTTCTGACCTTTTCGCTTGTTACCAACGTGAAACACTTCTTCACTACAAAACCACGTAATCATCCATTTCGATTTTTGGATTTTTTGCAATCTCTGAGTACTGTGTGGTTCGTTGCATGTCAAACTTTTATGTTGTCTGTGCCTTATTTTTGGAGTAAGTATAAATAATTTTACATAAGGTTAATCCAGTTTTACTACCTACTTTGTATTATTGATATATTTTTATACACATTTTTTAGGTAACTTGACTGAACTTACGGAGATCCAAAAATCAATCTTTTATCCACTTTTCATAAATCGGTTGCAAGCAATGGACACTATGCTGTTTATTCAGTAAGAAACTTTACACACCATATACAAAATGTTACTAAAGTCTTGTCCAATTTTAACCACAAAAACATTTATGTAAACATGAATCCGGAAATCCTTTTTTTCACAAGACAAGATGAAGTCATGTAAATGCACAGAATCTATTTCATATGTGCTGTAAATATTCAAATTATGAATTTCTGGATCTATGTTTATATATATACTTTTGCTTTGTGTTGTGTAGTATTCATAGTTAAAATTTGACCACATCTTTTAGAAACATTGTTATAGGGTGTCCATCATGAACTCCAATATTCCCTGTTCAAGTTTGAGAATGCTGGAGTCTCACGATAAACACCCCCTGTATATCCAGTTTTCGTAGACTTTTTTTTGTTGTTGAACTGTTTTTAATTAAAATTAATATAAAAAGCATAATATAAAATTAATATTTTTAGAGGATTCAAGCTTGGTATGGTTCGAAACCGAGTAGAAAGACTAACATCCAAGGATACCAATAGTGAACATGATACTGAAAATCCAGCACCACCACCACCACCACCACCACCAGCAGCAGCAGCAGCAGAAGCAGCAGTACTAGTACCAGAAGCAGAAGAACCAGCAGCAGCAGCAGCAGCAATACCAGTACCAGTACCAGTACCAGTACCAGAAGCAGCAGCAGCTGTTGCACCTAATAGACATGCAATATGCCGAATCTATAGTACAGTCTGTGGCAAAGTTTCGACAACTGTCATGTTGTTAATAGAATATTACATCAAGTAAGCATCAACTACAATTCAAAACTGTTATACGGGGATTCAAGTGAACGTGCAGTGGAAAACTAAAATACTACATAACATAATTTTTAAAACGATATAAACCCAAAAGTCTCTACCAATCTTAATTAAAATTGCCCTTTGTAGCCACTATCATTAATTAAAATTGAGCTTCGCATTGGGTAGTGACTTTTAAGCCACCTTGTATACAAGTAATTGACGGCCTGGTGCAAAAGCGTGTTAAGCTAACATTCTTACAATTTCGAAGAAAACTCGTTTAAAGATCTGTCTGAGCTACTACTTGATCACTTCTTCCATTAATATCTTTGCATATAGTGCTGTTTTGCTTAAAATTATGCTTTGGGAAGATAAAATTGCACCTAACAACATTCGAAAAATGTTTCTAGGTCTAATTTGACAGAAAATTTATACTTATCACTCTTTTACAGCAGGCCCTTCAATTAGTTTATATATGCAATGTAAACATGTTAATTTATTTTCAGGTGGACATTTCCATATGCTGTGTTTTTGACTCTGATGATGGCGTTTTTACCCGACTGGCAAGGTCCTTTATCAGGTGAAACGATCCGAAATGCTGAAATATGTCGAAATAATTGGTGGAGGAATATTATTTATATATCGAATTTATGGCCAGTGAATGAAGTGGTGAGTTCAACGTCAAAGTGAAAAGTTGGGCTAAATTTGATTAAATTTCAATAACTTGTATTTATCCATCTAGTGTTTTCCTTATACATGGTATATATCGGTGAACATGCAATTTTACTTAATGACCATTGTTTTGTTTCAAATTTGGAACTATTGGTAAGTATATATTAGTACTATATTTTACTATACCGTTACTATTTTGCTATAATATTTCACTATGGGTATATATAATAGGTCTGTACTGTCTTACTATACTGTATTTTACTATTGGTATACTATATTTTATTATAAGATATTTTACTGATATACTAATTTTGTAGTGAATTGAGTTGTTTTAACTATTAAGTCAAGTTTGATAAATTTATTTTAATTGATTGATAACATAAATTAACCGATAGGAAATGAATCAACCGAATTAACTGATCTTAAACTAAAAAGAATATTTAAGGTTCCTGTCGCACGTAAGTTTTGGTGTGGCAAGTCTAGCAGTTTGAGAACATCTGAAATCACCAATGAAAACTAGTTGAGAAAGCTGACGTCACACTACACAATTGTTCAACTTTCTACACCAAAAATTACCTGTGACTGGAGGTCTTTACAATATTTTATTACAATTTTGTTTTATAGTTTTTCTACAGTGCTGTATATGATTGCCGTAATCCTGGTAACAGTTAATATTCTGACGTTCACATCATTGATCTACAATGATATCGCGCTGTTTCTGTTTGACGATTTTAAGTAAGTAAACTGCTCTTTTGAGTTTTAAATGACTTAAAAATTGTCTAAATTGTAAGTTTTATGTACGCTAAAATACACTAATTTTTTTCAGACCTCAATTAGGATACTACATGACTGCAGAAAGCTTGTTTAACAAGCCATATGGTAGAGTGTATCCATATCTCATTGGACTTTTTTTTGGATATTTCTTGTCACGATTTGATTCGCAGAAAGGTGCTTCTTCCACATCGAAAGATGACAAAACGTTTTTTAGCGCCAGTGTAAGTTGTAGTTCAATTTATTATTTAAACACACCGGGAAAGCCAAAGAAACTGTCAACGATTTTAAAATAATTTCTCATAAACCATTTATGCTAGACAAAATCTAAAACAACATTAAAGTTTAATTTAATATCTCTTTAATGATATACGTTGTTCTATGCTATACCTTGTATAGTTTAATAGCAATGGCCGCACGGAAAAATATCCTAAAAAAAGTTTTGAAACTTAAGTGCTTGTGCCGTCGTTTTGTCTGAAGTGAGCTTTCACGATGCATGATAGCAAAAGTTTTTCCGGATTTGGTTTGTAAATCTTAAACACAAAACCCGGATAATATTTCGTATCACAAACTTGACTTCTCCACCCTCTTTTTAAAAATCATTTTTTATTTTTTCAATGAACAGTTATTCACTAAACTCTCTTTGTACTTGTAAAGTCATTTTACAACTTTTTTGAGAGTACAATACTTTTTTTTGCGCGGCCATTGCTGGAAAACTATGAAAGTCGTAGTTATATATCATTGAAAAGATATTGAATTGATCTTTTATGCAATAGTTTGTCTTCATTTAGCTAAAGCGGTTCACGAGAAATTGCTCTTTGAAAACTAATGAGTGTTTTTGGCCTACCCTGTATGTCCTGCTTTGTTAATCATAATCTTTTTTTTTTAGCTGCGAAAATTGTCGTTGGGATTCATTTCATTGTTCCTTGGTATTGGAGCTGGAGTCGCTTCGTACACCTTTGTAAGCGATGATTTTCAAGGAATACTTGGTGCACAATGTGCGTTGCTCTTAGCGTGGCCCGTTGCATTATCATGGCTCGTGGAATTTGACACTTACAGCACGCCACATAGTAATATTTTTTATTATACGCTTCACTTGTGAGTTTGTTAGTTTGTGAGTCCGTGAGTGAGCTGCGTGAACGTATACTGTCTTCTACAAGTGTTTATGATAATTAATGTATAGTACAATGTAACAAAATCGCAACAATCGAATCGAAAATCGCAGAAATTGAAAATAGAATTACTCGAAACTCGCATAAATCGACTTGCATATTACTCAAAAGGTCGCATATAAATGTAAATTCGAATGTTTTGTTTAACTGTACATTTTGTTTCGAATAATTTGTTTCGTTATAATATTTCATAAAAGTTCAATAATTGGAGCTTATTTTCAAAATGTCTTATCTCCAATTTTGAGATAAGAGGCTCCGGCAACGATCTGTGCATCTCAGATTCCAAATACGTTATTGTCAAAACTGAAAACTTATTTCCTACTGTAAAGCACTCTTCAAAAACCACGTTTATATATGCAAAGTCTTTAGTTGAATGAATAGAAAACCTGAAAAATTGTGTATTTTGGATTTAAGACGTTTTGGATCTTCAGTTATGTTTCGCTTTATATAGTTTCGCATGAAGTGAATCTATATAAAGCGTATTAATCATTTTTAATGTACCGGTACTTGTTTTATTTTCAATATGCAACACATAAAAGCAAATCTCGATTTATGCGATTTCGCTAATGACATTTCTTGGATACTAAATTTATTTTTGCCATTATGCGGATTTGTGCTGTGGTTCATAATCACGAATTTTTGCTCATGTATAGAAATTTCGCTATTATGCGATTTTGTACAGTGGTTAAGTTTTAAATTTTGCCACTATAAAAATTTCGATATATGCGATTTTGATTTGAAATTTGCGCAAAGCCTAACCCTTTCATAGATCGACACTTTTCTATACTGTGTAATTAAAATTGTGATTAATAGATTTAATTAAAAAACTTTAGTTCGTATTTAATTTATATAATTTTAATAGGTTTAATTCAATTTGTATCTTCATCGAACATATTTCAATACATGAGGAAACTCGGTTTCTGCGCTTATTTAATTAATTATCCGCTTATGAAGTTGTTTTTCACTACCAGACAAGCTCCTGTTCCATTTGATGTTTACAATTTGGTAATTAACACTTTTAAAATTTATTCCATTTAAATTAACGTTACCATTAATACATGTAATGCAGTGGAATCCGGTTATTGTGATCACTTTGGGACGAGTGCTTTTGTTAATAACCAACTGATAACATTAAACAGTGGATATTGTAATATGCAGGATCTTAACCCGACTTGATAACAATAACAGATTTAACATTATCCGTGATTATAATAACCGGATTCTACTGTATAATATATCTTGTTTGTCTTTAATGAGTAGATATCTAGTTATTAACATTTTGTAACGTTTTCTTTTACAGTGTATTTTGATTCCTGGTTTCATCTGCATCACTTTCTTTTTGGCGTTTCTTCTTCACGTTATTGTGGAAGTTCCTGCCAGATGGTGGGCTAAAAACATTATGATTTTGTGTAAAAACGCAGATTGGTGCACTTGCAATTGGATGTGGTTCGCCGGACCAAACTTAAGAGCCACTAGACTCAAGCGACTCGAGGAAGAAGCATACGAACTTCGCATAGGTCTAGACTCTTGTGAAGTTCTTTTACGTAGAACAAGTCGTGTCAGCGAACCTAGTTTACAGTCCGAATATTCTAAAAATGGTCACCAAGACGTGTATGATGCAAGACAGGACGATATCGAATTGTAAGTAAAAACTTGACAAGTTGGGTTAAAAATATTTATTTTAAGAATACTCTTTATGCATAGTTTTGCGTTTAGATTTATGCCATCTTTCAAGATACTTCGAGTTTCGAGTAATTTTATTTTCGAGCTCTGCAAGTTTCGATTTATGTGAATTTAAATGTACGCGAATTTTTGTTTATGCGAATTTAGATTGTGATTTTCAAATAATACGATATTCAATTTTGAAAACTTGTTGGAGTTTTGCAATTTTTGATTCGATTTACGCGAATTTTGTTGCATTGTATTTACGCGGTTTTTATTTATACGGTTCTTGCGTTATGCAAATTTTGGTACATACAGCAAATTTTAAAAACTTCCATTTTTGATTTCTGCAATTTTTATTCGATTTGTATGATTTTTGTTACATTGGACTCTGCCGTATTTCGATTTATGCAGTTCTCACTTTAAGCGATTATGATTTTTTGGACTACACAATATATTATCATAAACGTGTGTAAATGCCAGTTAAGTTCAATTTCTAGCTTATTCACTTTGTCACAAGTAAAATTAATTCAGAGTATTGAAAGATCTGTTACTAACAATATTAAGTGGTGGTATTTGATTGTTAATTTGTTAATTTCTTTTTAGAACCAATTTGCTACTTCCACCTGGTCTTCGTAAACGCGAGGTTTGAAAATTTCAATATGTATTTTTTATTTATGCAAGTTTTGTGCAGAATGTATCAAACTCGTTTTCCTCAAAATTGCAAAAAATGTTGCTTTACAACCTTTTTGCACTAGGTTTCAATTGATCTAAAATGAAACTTTGTAATGTTTTAAGGGTTCCATCCAAGAGACTAGTTTGGATCAACCATCAACAAGTGGTCTTCAGCGTGTACAGGCTCAGACTTATTCATTCCCTAAGCCTGCAGAAATCAAAGTAACAAATGATAATAATTTGGCATTCTATAAATTTTAAACGTTATTTTTAATGGTAAATTTATTTTGCAGTTACAGATTTTCGCGAACGACGGTGCTACCTCATCGACATCGACATCTAAAACTGGAGATTCGGATTCTGATGCTAAGCTAGAACAAGATCCAGACTTTGGGTCTGACTCTGACCTTCAGCCAAAGCAACAACTTAAACGAGACAATATTCTAGGGTTAGTCATTTTACATTATTTTTACAAACCAAAATTTTCAATTACTTGAAAACTATTTATCGTTAAATTAACATCGAGTTTTGTTTGGTTAGGTATAGTGAACATGCTAGATCTGCACCCAATGTTCTTTCGTATTCTAAGGAAACCACAGAAACAAAAACATTAGCTGCCCAACAAAAGTATTTTTTATTATTTTAGAAATTGGTTCTGTGTTTTTTTTTGTACATTTAATAAAGTTTTTTTTTTGTACAGGTTACCTGAAAAGACCGATTCTGTACCTAAATATGAACCTTCCAGTTCGAAAACGGAACCGAAACCAAAATTACAATCGAAACCAACAGATCCTGAGAAGCTTGAGTAATAATTCTAATTTCGTGTCATCCTATATAATAATATGCTAATGTATATCTTTAGCTCATTGGCTCAATACAAATTCAGCTAATAGCTCATTGGCTCGATTCAAATTTAACTTGTTTTTCAATGTTGTAACTAGATTACGACAGATGTCCGTCGAATGCTTTTAGTAGTTTTATTAATACAATTTGGACTTGCAGGCAATAGTTGTAAGCCACACTTTTCACAAAAATAACATTTTTACGCCAAATTGCTCCTTAATACCGTTTCTAGCTAGCTAGTTTGTTCACTACTTCTGGCTTTTCCAGAAAATGGTAGCGTAATGCAGAGAATCACCTTTGTTGCTTAGTATGGAAGTTTATCATTAATAAAATGATTTTCCTGATCAATTTAAAAGTGTGGCTTATCAATGTTGTTCGAAGCCCTTCAATTATTCGGGACACAATACAATTATTATTTTGACTAAACACCTTGCTTTAAACTTGTGCCTGTAGTGAATCTGACAGAAGAGAATCTGAACCTGACATGACTTCTGTAGATGAAAAGGTGTTAAGAGGAGCTGAACAAATGATGTTAGAAGATGCAAAAGCTATATCGACAGACGATAAACGAGCTAAACACGTTGTTTGGAAAGGTAAACCGAAAGACGATGAACCAGCTATTGGAAAACCTAAATCTAAAAGTTAACTCAACAAGAACTTCGCATTTGGATTAATTATTGATTTCAACGGAACATTTCAACAAAAAAATAATTCACAAATTGGTACTAAAACTTTTAAATGTTGGGCTACTAATCAAATTTTTCACTCAATTTGTTTTCATACTAAAATTTTGTATAACGAAAATTTTGGAATTCAAAGATTGTAAATACTAATATTTTTTGATAAATTGGTATTTGAAGTTAATTCAAATTGTTAAAATTTTATTTTAAATTGTTGTTTGAAAATGGCTAAAAAAAATATTGAAAAAAAGGTTTTTTGAACACTTGATTGTAATAAAATTTGTAACATTTATTAATATTGCAGTTATTGAAAAAGTAATATTTACACTTGATAGTCAATTATATTTAGCAATTTCTAAGTATACAGAATGTTCAAAATTTATCCGGATTTTGTCTGGAAAGCTTATTTTTGGTTTTAAACAAAATCTGGTTCTAATTTGAATTTTCCTCAACTTAAAAATATTTAATTTTTAATGTAATACAAATAATCTGATTTATATTGCACTTGATAAATTTTCATATAATTTAAATTAATCACAATTTAGCAAAAAAAAAAAAGATTTTAAATTTAAAGTTTTCGAGTTTTACGATATCTTAATGTGGTACGAAAACTTAAATTTTCGACATGCCATTACAAAAAAAATGACTTCATACATGTAAGCAAATAACATCTGTTAAATATATGGTTCTATACAGTTGTAGGATCAGAAGTATTTTGTATAATACCACTGTTTTCTTGTACAATTAACATTCAAGTATTTTATTACATATATAACAAGCTCGCTGAAAAACTTATCATTTTAACCATGAATCGAAGACAAAAAACAAACTGTACAAAATGATGTTTACTGATGTGACGTCATATGCCTCGTTAAATGGTGCCTTTCGCGAAAACTTTCGTGACATATGGAACACTTTAGTTTTTCGTCCCTTCGTTTTTTCGCAGGATCAATTTCTCTTTTGTGATGCGATCTCATGTGATAAACTAGATCGGAAGTCATACGAAAACTTGCATTGCACTTGGCGCACCAATTTTGAGCGGGAAAACTCAAAGCAGCCAAAGATGGCGGCATCAACGGCGCCACTGGTGGTACCGGGAACTTCTCCAATGTTGTAAACTGTTTGGGGGGTGGATACGAAACACAACTCATAGGTAACCGGAACTGATGACTTTCCCCATACAAAGGTGGTCTCAAACTTTCGACCATAGCGATTTTAGGATTGGTTAAGACATTGTCGTTCACTTCTAGAAGCTTGGACGTAGGAACAAAAGCGCTTGGAAGGGAAGTGGCCGGTAAAAGTGACGGTGGCGAGGCGGATACTACCGGAAGTGCCATAGTGTACAACGGCCTGATGGTAGCTTTTGATGCGAATGTCAACTCTGCTGCTGAAGAATAAATTGGTCCACATAGTTGACTGGGGATTGTGGTTGAAGAAGCTGATGAGGGTTCGGAAGTTCTCTTGCTGACTTTCTTGAAAGCGGATCCGGAATCGAACCTCAAAGTGAGTGTTTTGCTTAAGTTTTGATTGTGGTCAATTGGTAATAAAGGGTGACTGTGACTTTCAACGGAAATGTCTGTCTGTTGATGGTGATGATGTTCTTCCGGTTTTTCCAGTAGCCTGTTTTTACAAGACAGTTCTCGACGTTTTGTCGGATTGGAAGAATTGGAATCGGATTTTCTTTTAGATGATAGTGTCCCTTCTTCCACCCTAGTGATATTGTGGCTTTCTTTGGGTGATGTTGATCTTCTACAACAAAAAATAAGAACAATGACTACAATTCTTTTAGATGTAAGAATTCCAAAGGTCAGGTTTTTTGGAATACCGACTCACCTAGATTCACTTGGAACGCTGGAACTGCTGAGAAAATCTATACTATAAGCTGATGATAACTTTTGTTTCACCGGAACTACGACATCTTCTGCTGATGACATTTGAACGATATCAGTTATTCCTGGATTAAGATGACGACGTTGTTCACACCTATACACGACGTGGGCACAGCATGGAAATGGATACAAAAATGTTTCTCCACACAATGGACAAGTATATTTACCATCACCTGCAAATATTTCATACGATTCATTATAATAATTTTGTAAGTGAACAGCAACAATCAATTTTATACTCAATCATAAAATTAATGTAGTTTTTGAAATTATAGACATCTGGCTACCATTGGTTGTAGTTTAAGAAACAAGTCTAATAAATTTGAAATAGTTAATTAATTTTAACCATTTATTAGTTTTTTTCAATGATAAATATTGGTAATACCTTTGAATGTGAACGTTGTAGGAGTTGGTACTCCTAAGGCTTTGGACATTTCGGATCCGTACCAAACGAGTAACTCTTCTTCAGCTTTGATTTCACGAGTTGCCCTGAAGTACAATCTTCCTTCGTGGGCAACAATTTCCAAATTTTGTTCATGTTGGTCTCGTGCACTCTGAACATGTAATAACCATTCACAATAAAATGGACCTTCGGAATCATCTAGTTTCCTAGGATCAACCTAAAAAAAAAAATGAAAATATAAAAGAAATTTAAATATAATAAAACAACATAATCAAATACTGTAGAAAACAATTCTTAATGTGACAAAAATATTAGAAAATTTTAAGGGTACAATTTTGTTTTAATTAAAAAGAAAAGAAAAGATAGTTAAAAAATGATTTAGTCTGTGTAAAGAGTTTGAAATTGGAAATTCATTACAGAATTCAAGCAAGTGAAAAAACTTCACAAATGTTCTATTTGCAAAATATGAAGTTTTCGCTCAGACATTGTATTTGAAAAGACATCAAAATGTTCACACAGGTAAAAATACCTTGTGTGAAAAATGTTCCAGTTGCAAACAAAAATAACTTTTTATTTCATTTATTATTTATATTGAAATTTTGATTATTATTACAATATAATATTTTTTATTATTATGTTTATTTACGTTTGAAATGTTTATTAAACAAAACTGTAAAGACATCTATTTTTTCTATATTTCAAAATATAGAAAAAAAATGAAGACTTGGGCTATTCTTATTAAGAATTTTTAAAGTGATCACTTCAATGTGATTTTTTTTCCCATTTCTAATGGTTTTTTCATCTCTAATGTTGTGAATAATTTCCAAAGTTTGTAAATAATCAGAAACTTTCAATTTAATGTTTTTGTTTCCCAATTTCTGATGCTTTTTTCACCTTTAATGTTGGATTTTTCACGTCAAAATGTCGTGGTAATAATGTCGTCGACAAAAAATGTCGTGGCAAAAATGTCGCTGTACACATTTTTGTAACATCACATTTTCATACGTTATCATCTATGCTGACTCGATAGTGCTTACAGAAGACTGTGGTTAGGTTAAGTTTGCTTACAGGAAACTACGTTAGAATTTAGTTTAGTTTAGGTTAAGTTTAGTTTAGTTTAGTTTAGTTTAGTTTAGTTTAGTTTAGTTTAGTTTAGTTTAGTTTAGTTTAGTTTAGTTTAG
>JAQIWH010005666.1:0-14210 GCA_034695005.1 Cryptops parisi | reverse complement strand
AGTACCGTAAGTTAGAAGAAAAACGTTTTTGCATTTTATTCCCAGAAAAAGGGAAGAGAACGCTGACAAGCGAACGAGACCCTGACTCGGTGGCTTTGAAAATTATTCGCTGGTGATGGATCACTTAGTCGCTTGACTTTCAAGCGAGAAAACTTTACTGTCGATTTTGTCGCCCGATTAACTCCGAAAGGAATGGACGACGACTACAAACGACATTGAAATGCGTCTGTCGTTTCTTGTCCTTAAAGAGATTTCTCTTTGACTTCCAAGACGCGCTCCGGAACGAAAAAAAGAAAGGAGCAGTTCGATGCACCAAAGAGAGAGACACTCAAAAGCTTATAATGACTTCGAGCTATGTTGTGTACTTTGTTTTGTTTTGTGTGTGTTTTTTTCTCATGCGAGTGAAGACACTCACTTCCGTTTCGACAAACGACATTTATCAGTGAAAGGGTATTTCTGCATTCTTCCCTAGCTCGCGAGCGAAGCAGATTGGAATATTCTCGTTTCGGTAAGTGACATTTGCTGACCTGTCATATGATCAGAAGTGGCAGATATGGAGATAAACTACTTACCTGTTCCCAACATACACTCCGACGTGTTGAATAACTAAAAAATGTAGGTACTGCGCCACGGTGCGAGACATCGCACGTGCAATGAAAAACAAAAACCCAACCACCACTTTGCTTTGTTCATTTTCGATATACTGTATTATGCATGTAATGTGCTCGCTTTTTTTTATGAAACGACCCAGTGAATATCTCAACATCCATACTAATACCTCAAGTGGAATAGATTTTACTGCGTATAACGATAATGCAGGTAGGTGCAGTACTTAGTTTTTTTTTTCACGACGGAACCGACTGGCCGATAATGCAATGTACTCTAGGAGCACTAAATATAAATGACTACTTAAAAAAAAATTCTACTCTTTAAAAAGATAATACTACATCAGACAAGACACGCTGTACATATTGAACATTCTGTGTATTTGATATTAAGCACCCTTTTTCTGCAACTCTATAATTTACGGTCATTTTGGAGCAGAAATACTACCCATATAATCCATTTTTTTTACATGATAATACGATCAAATGCTAAATCAGCATCAAACTTCAAAGCTATTGCAATTTGTGCTCAGTCAGCAAAAAAAAAAGTCACCAACGATCAGCTATAGACACGCACCTGTCAAACGTTACGTTTGAAAAGTTAAAAGCAAAAAAAAAGTCTTTCATCAATACCCCGATAGGATTTGTTTTTGAATGGCACCCCGCGGAGTCCCTGGGCCAATTGAGTGACACGAATATCGTAACAAAACAAAACGAAAAAGGATGTGACAACGTGCACTGATAACACTATCACCCTCGAGTCGGTGCTACTGCTGTAGTCGTCGTCGTTGTTGTGCACCATCATCCATCATTAAGGAAGCTATGCAAATTAAGAACTGGAAGCGTTATGTTGCAGCATTCATAGACTGTGGGGCTTAGCACGGCTTGCCACTATAGCGTGAATAAGTTTTGACATTTGGAAATTGATCGACCGAAGCCCTGGACGGCCCTCTCCTCTTCCTTCCTTTCAGAGAAGAAACTTCCTGTCTCCTGCTGCTTGCTTATTGACAAACCATTTAAATCGAACAGTGAGCCAGCGAATTAAGCGTTGGCAACAGCCGTTCACGTTTTAAACAGCGTTTCTTTTCAGCGAAGAAAGATTAGGCACGCATGCAACACTCAACTCCAAACCTCTCTCCCGCCCGCTGATATCTTTGCAAAAGGCAGCCACGGTATTAATTTTTGACCCAAATTGCAACTAATGAGATTTCCAAAAGTTCACTCTTGCACGGTCTGTTGTGGTAGTGGTGGTATTAATGTGCGCTACCAATATAAAAAATGAAAATAAAATTAATTTAATACACGCTTCTTTTTTTGTATAGTTTGTGAAAAAAAAAGTTTCTAAAGTCAATTTTAAATTAATATCTGAAACAAAAATGAAATCCAACTGATTTTGTAGAACAAATAAATGAAAATTTTGTATGACTGAAATCGTTGCTCCCGTATCGATTTATTTCACGGTAGGTTTAATAATAATTTATATTATTTTATTTGGTTTGCGTGCCTTTAATCATCGTTAACCTTTTTTTATATTAAAAAATTAATTATATACAAACATATTTATTTTAATGTTTTTTTATTGAGCTAAACTTACTCGATATTTATGTTTTTTATCATCATAGGCGCACAGACAGGCAGACAAAATTTAAATGGATTATACTTAAAAGAGCATATAGCTTACTTGGTTTTGACTAAATTCTATTTCGTTTATGAGATTTAATATTTGATTTTTTTTAGTAAAATATATTTTTAGTGCACATTAACGTTTTTTAAAAAAAATTACCGAAAAATGTTTTAAAAGAAAAGTTTTTTACTAAAATTTTTTTACCAAGATATTTTTTCTTACAATTTTTTTCAAAAATACTGAAATTTTTTTCATGAAAACGTATTTATAAACATGTTTTCAACTTCAACATTTTTTACAAAAAATGTTTTCGTTTATAAAATTTTAAACAGCATTTTTATATAAAAAGCATCATTGTAGTGTAGACTATGTCTTAATATTGAGATTTTTCTTTGTTTAATATTTGTGTACAAATCAATATTTTTCTAGTGTTTGTTTGAAACTCCCTATTGTGTTTACTAACACAATGTTAGTTTTTTATCAACTTGTGTATTTTCATATTTACAAAATGTACGAAAGAATTTGTAATGAAATATGTTTACATTGAAAAAATTCAATTTTTAGTTATACATAAATTTATATAAAAAAATACCGATGTATGAATATAAAAAATGTAATTTATACGTTTTATATACAAAATTTTATTCACTCAAAATAAACATGAAATTAAAGTTTTAAACTTATCATGTTAGAAAAAAAATACCTGACTAAGTGCATTGAAATCTAGGCTAGGTTATACAATCGCTTCGATCTAGGATTATCATTTACATAACACTAATCAGGAAACATTTCACCAAGTTTGCATTCAATTAAACGTGGTGACAATTCGGTCCAAAGTTTAACGAGTCATTTTTTGTTGTTTGGTTGTTTCCAAATGAAGAACTGGGTTCGTAACGTGTTAGGCTTTTTGCAAAGCACGAACACCTGCCGAGAAGCCCAGCACGCGATACACACCAAATGGCAAAGGTTGACCAACGAGAACGAACCAATAACAAAGGGTGGAAAAGAGCTGGCATGGAACTTTTCGATTTATGGACGATTAACGACTTGTAGGCAATGGCGTTTTAATTGGCTGGGAGGGCATCTAGGGTTGGCACACGGAAAGACAGACAAAAAAAATCGACAAAAAAAGACGAAGAAGAAAGAAAAAAAAAACAATAGCAAGGAAGCAAAAAAAATCATGTCGCGGTGCCAACACTTGTTCTGAGAGTTGTTGGCTACGTTAGACGACAAATTTTGGTTAGTCATGTGTAGTTGTGTAGGTACAAAGGGGAGGAATAAGGAACCCACAGACCGTCACCAGGGAACCTGGATTAATATGATGGCGACAGTTAATGAGACGCGACGCGATTGTGGCCGAGAGAGTAATTTGCTCTCGATGCCGCGAATAACGAGATCCCAGTTCGTTTGTTAGTGTTCTTTTTCTACCTTTTTCTTCTTCTTCTTTTCTACCTTATTCTCTTTTTTTTTATTATGATTATTATTACAGCTTTCTTTCTTCTTCTGCCTTTCTTGGAAAAGCAATTATTTCGGGGGTATGAACGGCAGATTACAAACTGCACGTGCGAACGAATGCAACCACTAATCGCAAAAATTTGAAGAAAAAAAAATTGATAAAAAAAATGCGTAGAAAGGCAAAGAGCCTATCATAAGCGAGAAAACTGTCGTCTTGTTGAAACTGCATTCGGTATGTGTGTGTGTTTCAAATCAGATCGCACAGCAGTGTAAGATGTATCGATTTCAGCTTCTTATACGCAATTTAACAACGCGGCGAGAGCTATAGAGTGATCAAATTTACGACGTGGATTACCGCGATACAGATAAAAGTAACGAGTTGATTAATGTTAGAACTTCGACGAAACACAAAATTGAAAGTATCAGAGCCAATTTTCAGTTATTAGTTTTGTTTTTTAAACAAAAGCACCACAAAATTTCAAGTACGTTTAATTGCGTAGGAAATTTAATGAGCATTTTAAAAATTAATAAAGCCATAGTATACAGTATTTTAATTTCACGTGAGATCATATTTTTCATTAAAACGTGTTTATTGTAAAAAAAAAAATTACACTGGAGTTCGTTACGCAGACTAACAAAAATACAAAAATGTTGGAGAGAAAACTAATAAATTTAATTATTAAATTAAAATGGAAACGCGAAACAAAATGCCTAAAAAGATTACTAAACTAAAATTAACGGCATTCTTAGAGAGTACGAACGATTCACCAGGAGTGCGACTAAGTGTTTCACGTACCAATTTTTTTTCACTTTAAAAAATGGCGTTAGATTTATACAAATGTATATGTGACGTACTTTTCAACTTTTACTTAATTAAAAATAGGTGGGCCCTAAAGGTTAATATTTTTTTGTTTAAGTTTAACTTTGACGCATTGCTCGAAAAACATTTTCTATCTCTCTGGGTTTGTCATCGTGTTTTTGCAAATGCATCGAGGCGACGATCAATTGGATTAACTGGCGAGTAGTGAGCGAGTGAGTGTACCAACCAGTCAGTAGGTGTGGAAGTTCGAGCACGGACAGGGTGGAGCTTTTAGGTGAATTTTTAATTACCTTGAGAGCACTCTCGGGTTTATGCCCTCAAAACTATAAATTTCGCTCGCAATGTATTATTAACTAGCGCCCTGGCACAAGGTGAAGACGATGACGAATTAATGCGAGCTTAGCTTACCAGAGACCTCCCGCGCGCGCCACCTTTAATCACAGTTATTAGCAGAGGATTTCTAAACGAGCAAATTATTTCACGAAAAACCAGGAATAATGCACTTCCAGGATTAGCCCATGAATCAAACCACGCAACAGATTTCACACTTTTCATCGAATACAAAATATATACATTTAAAAATATTTAAAAAAAAAACAAACATTTATTTTATTTTATAAGAAAAGGGAGAGTCAAATCGATACAATGGGAAGACATCAACCCCTCTACACGTTTTGTCAACGTTCAACTGTCATATCCTCCTATCAACTCAAGAATTGCTCGCGCCCCATTTCCAAGACGCCATCGATTCTCATTCTATTCTCAGAAGTCGCCCCCCCCCACTCCTTATTTTTTTCTCGCTCTCCTTTTTCTTCTAGTAGCTTTTGAAGTCGCGCTTTGCTTCCATTCGCTTTCAATTTCTTCCCCCCTACTTTTTTTTCTGAAAGCTTTTAGCAGATCTGGGCTTTTTCCTGTAAGCTGTTTTCTCCGGGTTTAGCAAAGCTAGTCGACCTAGAAAAGCGTCGATAAGTCCACCCTTGGCGAGAGTCCGTCGAGGAATCATTCTGCAACAGAAAGGACATTGCCATTGATGGCCAGTAGCACATCTTCGCCGCTATTTTTTCTTTCTTCTTCTTCTTCTTCTTCTTCTTCTTCTTCTTCTTCCACTGTCTGTTTCTGTTCTTACTTCTCCTCTCTCAGTTCGAAACTCTTCTCATTGCAACACCCTGCAACACTGGTGGAATTCGGAGCAACGCTATCGCACGCGGTCATAAATGTCCTCGCTCAGCGGAGAAAGAAAATTATTTCGGCGTCAGAGCGGCAAATCGTTGACCTCAACGAGTGCTTCTCTTTCACGAAAATCACTTTGAAAACTAACAGACACTTCCGCCAGCAGGAAATAACCGCCACCGGACCGCTACCTCCAAGAATTTACAGCCCCAACAAAAAAGTGAAAAATTTCCCCAACTTCAACCGGCGTTTGCGGTCGAGTGGAATTAAAAGAAATGATTTATCCGCTTTGTCAACGTATATTACTGCAATGTGTGTTTGTACGTCGACAAACATTCCAAACGTTGGCAGTTAACTTGATGACCATTCGACTTGAACAGGCCTCAAACAATATAAAACACTCACTGTCGTTCGCTGTTCCACAGCCTAAGGAACCTTGTACAAATATACATTTCTTATTCACGTACGAAATACACGTTAAAAGTCTGAATAGTATATTGATTGTTATTAAATAGTTGCTATATCCACCCAACTTCAAGCTTTTTCTAGCGTTATTAATTTTTAAAAAATAAATTATAAAATAATTACAGTAGTGTAAGCCTACTTTGTATTACTCGGTAGTAGAGTATCGCGTAACAAAAATAAGTAAGGTTATATAAGACAGTATGAAACACCTACTGTCTCTGTTGTTCTAAAGTTTGACATACCATGTATACAGACGATACTGTACAACGGCAATACATCGAGGATACATACGATGTACACAGTACAGAACATAAAATAAATTCAAGTCTAACGCAAACTCAATGTCGTTAAATATACAAGTAATTGTTATACCCTATAACTTTATAGTATTTTTTTCAACGTTATAACTTTCAAAATAAACAAAAACAAAAACACAACGAAAAAGAAATTCAAAAATCACCCAGTAAAAAAAAAGAAAATCACTTTCTCGGTACATCTGCTATACATAAGAAACGAGCCTGTAAGATGCAAGCAAACAGGCGTGTCTAACAGATTTTCGCCGTTTTTCCCATTTGAAAACAAATAAGATAAATCTTTGACGCGATGCACACGGAATTCTAATGATGTGAAGAAAGCGAAGAAAGCAAAGAAGATAAACCTTACCTTATCTTCAAGAAGGTTGACTCCAATGTCCCCGTTGTAACAGCATGTCTCTGTTGTAGATAATTTAATCGCATACCCCGTCCTCAGCTACAATTGCCATTGAATTCTTTGGCGTACGTTTTATACATTACTGCGGTCTCTTTCAATTTGGTGACGATTTTGCTTCTTTTTTTTCATGACCTCGCGATTCTCTTCAATCTGAAAAAAAAAATATATTACTTTAAATTGGTGAAATTAACCTCTAAATGAATATATTAAATAACGTTATCTACATATTATTTATATTTTGATTTAATTTAAATAAAGTTAATGTATGATACACTTTTAATCGATGTTTTTTATTATTAATAAAAATGGTCCAAACCGTTTGAAGAAATGATTAAATTCGAAACTTGAATAAACGTTCCCTGAAAATTTGATACATTTTATCGATTTTATCAATGTCAAAGTTATTGTTGGCATTACCAGTGAACGATAATCATTACTAAGTCAACTCTCGATGTCATTTCATTTGGTAGACGAAAGAGTCAATGTGACAACACCATCCAATAATATCGACATTCACTCTAGTTAATACCATATTTATCCAGATCAATTCAGTTTCTTGAAAGAAGCGATGAAGTTTCAAGTACTTTATAATTAAAGTTTGATATTATGTATGCATTATTTATCATAAACTTTAATTTTTCTAAAAAGAATACATAACTTCCTCACAAAAATATGTCACAATTTGTCGTTACTCGTTAATTTTAGTTTCAATTGTCCTTGTTTTTGTCATATCAAATATTTTTTTGTTGTTCATACTCAGTAAACATTATTGTAAGTGGAATATGTCGAATATGTTTCAATACAAAAAATAATTTTTGATTAACCCATCTTCCGAAAAAGATTTTACCTAGCCTTTGGGAATTCAAAACCACTGGTTCAAAACCACGGAAGTAATGCCTTCGAATTCCCAACAGAACGTGAGATTTCATTCCATCCACCAATACTAACTCTTCCAAGCCACTTCACGTGAACCAATTTTCGGAAACACCTGAATGTTATAATCGATGACCGGAATCAACCAACACTATTTTTCACGGAAGAACAAATAGTTGTACCAGTTGCCATTTTATCGGAAATTTGTTTGTTATTTTTTTATGTTTTGCTTACTGTGTTTATATCGATTAAAAATTACATTATAAATAAAATAACACACTACCACAATATTACTTTTGCAGATAAATATTTTTAATCAAATAATTTTTAGTTTTAAAAAGTAAATTACTATAGAATTAAATGCTGTTTTTCAAGAAATTTGAAAAACCATAAATGCAAAAAAATAAGCATTAAAAATACATTTACTATTATTATTTTGCTACAACGTACGGATGTCAGTTCACTTTTTTTTCAAGCAGACTCAACATGGCCACGTGACATGATTAGTTGAAGTTTTTGTAGTATTTTATTTTTAATTTTTTCGAATATGCATAGTCACATTTGTGGCTAGGCAGACCTTTAGTAATACAAACTCAATCAATAAAGTAATCTATTTTTTTAAATGCATTAGTGCAGACAATATTTACTGAATTCTAAAGTCAATGTTGAATATGACGTTCTAGTTGATATTACATACAATTCTTGTATTGAGCGTCTAATTGTCACTGTGATCAAGCTCCCTTGGCTATCATTAAATCATCGCTTTTTTTGGTTCAAATATCTAGAGTGGATTTTCATATTGTCCATCACTCAAACATTTTCGCTCATTACCTGACGTGAAAACGATTTTTTTTCCAAACTTAAAAGGTTGCCATTTTAAATTCGGTTCTCACGTACAGATTTCATTTGCCCATGAAACTGCCAAAGAAAAAAAAATGTAATTGTTTTCGCTTAGCCTTTTTCGCCATTCTTCTCGTCGGTATTCGTGTAGGAGTAAGGAGAACAAAGCCATTTCTTTTGCGAGTGAAAGGCATAATTTCATTTCATAAATTTCACGCTTCGGTTCGGAGGAAATTCGTATCGGGAAAAATATTTTTTTCACTTCCCAGGGAAAATCACGTGACAGCGAGTGAACAGTGGAAACGATTTGGGGGTTCCTCCTTGACCCCCGTTTGCACGATTCATTTCTCTTCGGTTTCAGTTTCAGCCACGAATTGATTTCTTTTTGAGCTACTCCATGATCTGCACCAGGTATTTCACACCTCACTGACTCCTTCGCTTTTGTACTGTTGTGAATTTTGAAAACTTACAGAGCTGGAAAAAAACAACAGGAAAAAACAACGGATAAAAAAAAAATTAGTGCTACTAGTACGGGCAACTGACATTTTCTTTTATCTTACTCCTTTTTTTTGTTGGTATATTTATTCTAAGAAACTGTAGGTCTGTTTCTACATCGGCAGAAGTGAATTGCCACCAATGATCCAAAGAAAGACGAGAAAACAAACTGCAGCTTCGATTCGCCTGGAATTCCAAACTGGCTTCGTGGGGCAATTGGTGAATGTCCAGCAATCTATCCCAATCAGAAGGATTGGCGTTAGGCCCCATCTTTCTTTTGTTGCTCATCTGTCACAGTCTGGTGTTAAGATTGGAAGCCTAAAGCTCGTTTTCCTCCTCCGTTACTTCTTGTATACCAGTCTCTCTATCGCTTTTTACTTGCATTTCCTTTCTGTTTTTTTGTTCCATTCTTCAACCAAACTGAGAAGTTCTTAACCTTACTACACGAAAGCAAGATAAATATTCGCCAGTCAATGTTCACCGGGAGACCGGAAATTGAATAAAAAAGAGAACGAAGGGGAAAAAGAAGAAGAAGAAAAAAGAGTTTGTTAAAAAAGTAGCAGGGCCAATATTGAAAATCTGTTTGTGTACTCAAAACATGAGTTTATTTGTGTATAAAATTTGAAATGGATTCAAAAAACTCTCTCTACCGAATAAATACTCAAAGCTAGTAAAATATGAAAAAGCCACATTTATTTCGACAAATGGGCACTATTAGAAGAAAAACTCAGACTATAGGCCTACTCGTATTTATTTATTGATTAAAATTTTGCTATTATCTTGAAATTTACTTGAATAAACACCGAGTTGAAATCACGCATGAAACACAACGAATACACGCGTAAAGCCAATTTTTTCCTTTAAATTAAAGAAAAAGATTATATTTTTATAAAGTTATATTTGTCATATTCTATTTTTTTTTTACTTTTAAACTAAGACTAGTGGTCCTTTGTCTTTATAGTTTTTTTTTGGCTGTATATTGATCTGTTTTCTGTGATTGATAAACAAAACCCAGTGCAGCAGAAAATTAGATTAATTTTTCTCCTTGACAAAACGTACTAGTAGCAGTGGAGAGGGGAGGGTTGCTCCCCCCCGCCCCAGTTGTGTTCTGACAACATCGTTTTCTCCCCAATCCTTAACAAAGTAGTACTATCAGTTTTCGTCCGTGGAGCAAACTTTCAGCATAACAGAATTTGACGATTGCGTTCGTTTCCGCCAACCAAGCGCAATAATTACCATTTATGAGAGTAAAGCGGAGATAGTGGGGGTAAAAGAGGCTACAAGGAGAAGAGCGGAAAACACCCACCAATCCCGTGTCTTCCCCTCGTTTACGATTCTAGTTTCGATTGCTTCGCTTCACTCATTGACTCGTGTTATCGCAGTCTACATTATGGTCCAAAGGAGCTTTGTCAAGGAACCAGATAAAAGGTCACGACTACTGCGCAACCAACTGCCACATCACCTCACAACTAGCAAAATAATGAATTCTTAACGATAATGAAACGAGAATAATTTCCGGACCCTGAATAAGTTGGGGAAAACACCTATTTGTTTTTTTTTTACAGTTAACAAATATAATTCGCTGTTTTTTTTTGGCACGATGAAAATGCAGTCAACCGAAATAATTAGCATTTGAGTTTTCGTAAACAATGTTTAATAACGCTAAATGAATGTCGTGCACTTGTTTAAATGCTTCAAATAAATAACAAAAATAATAAAAAAATGACATGGTTAACCGAGTTGCATTGTACGTATGAATTAATTTGAGTCGTTCTGAGAAATATGTGCAATTTTAAATAGTTAGAATTATTAATTTAAAATCAACTTGAACCAACGTATTACATCTGTAATATGTTTTAAAATCGAGTGACAGTTTTAATGTTCAAACAAACAAAAACTTATATGACTACATAACCTTATTTAATATGAATATATGCATATAAATTCCCTACAAGTCTTTTAAACTTTTTTTAACTATATAGCGTTGGCTTAAAGTGTGAACCTGTTAACTCCATTTTGGTTCATTTTAAAATTGTGACGTATTCTAACGGTAAAAATACGTCACATCTGAAAAAAAAAGTAATTAAAGTAACATTTTATTAAGAAGCTAAAATTCGACTAATAAGACCATTTTACCTCAATTTTGCTTCTAACATAGTGTAAATGTGTGATGAAAAGTTTTTTCCGTACATAATTATTGTTTTTTTTATTTACTTTTATGATTCTCCTGAAAATGTCACTAAATGGAGTTAGCAGGTTCACACTCAAAGCCTGCTCTATATTTGGTTTCCTGGGTCTGAAATAACTTTGATTAACTTAATAAGTATCTTGATGTCAACGACTGTTCCTTGGCATTCTGTAGACCAATTCAACCTTGAAGAAAAAGTTGGCGACCTGTAAATCGCAAAACCGAAGCGCAAATTACTTTCGCCTTGGATTACCGAGTAACCATTTGCACTTTCAAAGTTTGGTAATAGGCACCCCGAAAACGCAAGAACCCACTTTGGAAGAACGAAGAAAGAAAAGAGGAGGAGGAAAGAGGTGGGTGGGTGAGTGGGGGAAAAGTATAAAGTCCCTTTACTTTTTCACAAAAGAAAACAGTGGTGAAAAATCTGCGGAAAGTCAGCAGCTGTTGCCATTGCTCTTGCATCGAGATGCAATCAAAGGATTATAATGAGACGCTGAGTGCAGCAGCTTTGCTTCCCTCATCTTACCACCACCCCCATCTCACTCTCTTCGGGGGTTGTATCCGCTCTCGTTCCGTTTCCTAGCAACTTGGGGATCAGGTCGACTCAACATAAAGAGCTCTGAGAATTAGACAACGGCAAAAAGGAGGCGGTGGATAGAGCGAGAGAGGGAAGCAAAACCAAGGATGAAAGAAGAGGAGGAGGAGGAAGAACGAAGAAAAAAGAAGAACAAAGAAGAAGAAGAAGAAGAAGAAGAAGAAGAAGAAGAAGAAGAAGAGGAGGTATGGAAAAGTGATGGTGGTAGAGAAGAAGGAAGTGCAGATTACACGGACCCATCGGCAAGGACGGATGAGACTCGCACCTCGAAGAAACGCCGACGACGATTTGTTGAATCATTTAAGGGAAATGCGAAGAGAAGGAGAGGCAACCTAATCGGATTGTTCTCGGATGGTGTTTCGAAATCAACTTGGCCCTGGCTGCAGCAGCCCTGCCAGTACTGAGAAGAACGGGGCTCTTTCTAAGCTGGAAATTACGCACATGGGAGGTGAGAGGGAAAAGTGCGAGGAACAAAACTCACACGCGACGCCAACCTATCCTCTAAAGAGCTCTTCGCTTTACATTAAAATGTTAACGTTCGCTCCATTAAAAGTGTTACAAGTAGCGCATTTGCAAAGAATCCCAGTCTCTCTGCTCAACGATACGACTTGGCAAAATGCGTCCGACTCATTCCACGGGATTTTGCGCCCTAGACATGAAAAAGACTTTTCTCACAAAAGTCATTCCAGTTTTAAATGCACAGATAATTGCTAACGACGACGCGCGGCTCAGCACTAATTATAATTAAACAAGTCCTCCACTTTCTGATTTCGCACTTTTGCAGTTGGACGACGCGCTAAATACTAGAAACTTTTTACTGACCCCGATGTCAACGCATGAAAGAGACGGTTTAAAAATCTTCACTCAAAACGACTAACTCGACTTGTAAAAGACCGAGTCATAAACGACAAACTGACTTCCAAACGCTTAATTTCTGAATTGCAAACGGCATCCCTTAAATTTACATACTAATGCTCGAATTTCACAATTTCACATTTATATATATATAAAAAAAATGTCAGCTTTTTTTTCTTCGAATTTAGAATGAAACATTAAATAAACAAAACCATTATACAGGGTGTCTACCATGTAATGACCTAATTTGTTTAGTGTGTTTATGATATAACGAACACTTTTTTTTTATATTGGAAGGGTGTCCGTATTACAGAAGCTCAAACTTTGGCCTAAATTTTTAACCTACTTTACGAGCCACCATTGGAGCTTTGTTGTCGTTCAACGCAGATTGTGTCATACACATAAAGAGACAGATTTGTCGATTAATGAGAGTTACATTCCTTACTTCGTGAAAATGCGATAAACTTTTAACATTTCATAGAAGACACCCTGTACAATTTAAAACATTTGCACACCTTTATAATGTATTTATAACTTTTTTTGTGTGTTTTTTAAATGAGTATTTTTCTAAATCCCCCAAAAAATCTATCCATGTTAATGGTGTTTAAGTTTTAAGATCAGTCAGTATAAGCAAAATAATTTTTAAATGACAGTAAAATCAGTAATAATCGGCAATCATCTTAAACATTTTTAGAAACAACGGTTCGAAAAATAAACCTGTTTATCACTGATTGAGATCGACGAAAAACATTTTTTCTGCAAAAATCAGACGAGTAAAGTGAAATTCCACCAAGTTTTACCCGAGACATCAAGCGACCATAAAACTTTTATTCCTCCTTTCAAGCAAGATGTTGAAAGAATACTTTTCATACGCATATGAGAGGCAGCAATTTCAATGGAGACAAAAACTTTTCGCAAGCACTTCAAGTGCAAGCAGAAAAAAATAAATAATAAAAAAAACACAAAAAAAAAACGCTTTGGAATCGTTCTTGAGAAGATCGTTTCGCTTCACCATGTTTCAACTGCCCCTCCGAGATCGTAGAGCATTGAATATTACACTTTATAGTATCTCGTCGGATGTTGAGAAAAGTCGACAATTTCGTCCTCCTACAAAATACGCCAACAACAGCTGCAACGTTAAACTGGTGCGAAAACCCGAGGCGAATGGGGTCGAAAGGGTTATTGGAGAGGGTCGTTTCCGTTGCAACGGAAGTCTACTGCAACATCCTCTATATGTTTTTCCCTCTTTCCGTTTCATAGACAGAGGGTGAAAGATCAAGCCTCCTTTCGAAATTGATACCTAATGACCTGATTAGACTCCGGACGAAGAACCGGTCGCGAAGTCGAAAAAGGCAATTGCCAATGATTGAGATTTACGAGCGACGAGGGAAACAGACGACATGGGTCAGGGATATCGTCTTATCTTCTATATCAACATATTATATCCGCACATCAAATATATATGTGTGTATGTATGTTTATATATATATATATATACATATATATATATATAT
>JAQIWH010005665.1:0-14213 GCA_034695005.1 Cryptops parisi | reverse complement strand
TATGTTCCAAATCATGCCATCACTTCCACAAACTACTACTCAAACATATCACCTATAGCAATTAATATCTTAATCTCTTAAACCAATTTAATTAATGCATTGTATTGTTCTTTTGTCCCAACGGGATGTATAATAATAAAATAAAATATTTCTTTTTAAAATATCGTTAACCGAAATAATATTAAACTAAACTTTTGTTAACTAGAATATCTATATTAAAAAATATCATTATATAAAACATCGTTGAACTCATTGTTTAATGTGATATCGTTAATCCAAATATTGTTAACCGAAACAGTGTTTATCCAAAAAACAAAACATTCATTGTTAAACGAAACATCGTAATCGAAATGTTAATTTCAGGATCACTGTATGTAACAAAATTACAGCAAGTTATAGAATGCAGTGGAATTCGGTTATCATAATCACAGATAATATTATCAATCGGCTATTGTTATCATCATCAGTCGGTCCCAACAAACTGTTTAATATATTTTTATCCGCTGTTTAATGTTATCAATCGGTTAGTGTTATCAAAAAGTGTCAGTCCAAAAGTGACAATAATAAAATAATAATAATAAAATAATGATTATAATAACCGAATTTCACTGAAGTATATATTTATTATAAAACAATAAAAAAAGTATATTTCCATAATTATATTATCAACCATTGTTAATAATGATAACGTACACTAACATAATTATTAAAGCAAAAGTTTGCAATTTTTGTACAACAGATATTTTCAAGTTTTTTCGTTATAACGTTACCTGCGTTTAGTAATTTACAAAATAAAAGTTGTTTTAAGCTGTTGGTACGTATGTGGATATGGAAGATGTGTTAATAGTGTACGTTGCAAATGATAAAAAAAAACATTGAGCTCGGTTGGCGAGATATTCGAGGAAACTACTACTACAAGCAAAAGGGATTATAACAAGATTTTCGCTGCGATTGCGCTCTCGAAATTGCAGGCTTTGCTACTAATTTCATTATCTTAATTAAGTTGCTCAACTTGTCCAAGATGAGAGAATTTTTCTCGATCTTCACGTTAAGATTAAATGAAATTATGGGCCAAAAGGGTTACCCCTCTTTCTTAATAGGGTCTACCGAGACCCATTTTTGGCTTTCGCGTTTTCATTACTTTTTAGCGCACTCAGTTGTCTCGCGTGCGTATTATTATTATGATCAGTATAATGGTGTACGAAACCGTACATATGAAAAATTTTAATTCCAACCCGAAACTAGAAATTTTTCCTATTATTATAAGACGGAAATATTAAACGATTTATTTTTTTAAATAAAAAATAAAATATTAATTTTAGGTTGGGCTTTCCTGTATAACGATGGTATACTTAAAGCCAACATTCAGGCGGTCAATTCAATAAACTTTTAAATAATTGCCCTTTGCATAACTATATTTGCATATATTTTTAATATAATAGTAGTATATAGGACATTAAAAAATATTGTAAAAAAATATTTTTAAAAATGTAATAAAATGACATCCCTCGTTTAACGCGAAAAATTGTGTAAAACGAGGAGTTGTCGGTTATTTTTTTTATTACACATAAGTTTTAATAAATTATCTAATGAAAACGTGTGTTAGGGGTATTAAAGTTAATTATTTTTATTATACGCTTTATATTAGCTTCACTCGTGAGTGACTTTGTGACTGATTTTGTGACTTTGTGAGTGAGTGAGCTGGGAATTGAACATATACTGGATAATTCAAAGCACTAAAAATCGTGTAAAGCGAGACCCGCTTAAATCGCAATACCGCATAAAACAAAAATCGCACGAATCAAATAAAAAAAATTTAAATTCGCATAAAGCAAAATCTTTATAAAGCATTTTTAATGTATATTTGATTTACTACTAATCGGCAATTGTAGTGGGGCTTTCCTGTATATAAAAATGATAAACATGAAGCCAACTTTCAGGCGGTCAATTCAACAAATTCTAAGGAATTGCTATATTCACACACACATAAAGTACATTTACATATATTTTATATACAGTAATATATATATTATAAAAACTAATATAAAGAACAATATAAAAGACATGTCATCCCTTGTTTAACGCGGAAAAAATCACTAAACTAAAATTTGTATTAAATTTTTTGTTTTTATTTATTAATTTTTTTTTCATTAAACACAAAATTTTTAAACAGATTATTTAATGAAAACGTGTGTTGTGAAATCAATATCCCTTTTGAAGAAAGTACGAAATGTTCACCTTACGACAGTCACGAAACACACAACGTTGGGTTATCAAGAAAGTGGTATAACATTAAGAGAGGAGAAATAAGAATAAAAATAATTTTGTGTGTGTGTGTTAATCCATTCAAAAATTCTCTGACGTTAAAAGTCGGACATAAGATCCCATTCGTTGTGGGCGACAGGAAATGGATTTTCACAACTTGACATGTACTATTTCACACGTCGACCAAAATTCTGGGAGGAAAGGGAATATCCATGATTTCCTTATATTTCCCTTCAACTAAAAGGAAGAAGAAAGGGACTCTTTTTTTTAACTTCTTTTTTTTTTTATATAAATTTTTTTAATACTTTTTTTTCCTAAAAAATACTTACATTTCTTTCTTACACATTCTACAAAAATAAAAAAGTAGGAATGGAAAACTTGTCGTCGTCCAAAAAGTTGGTATTGTGACTGATGGCTAACCTTTTTTTTTCACTCGACAAGTCTTTTCTGAACATTTTCTCAGATAAAACCGTTTAGTTTCGTCCCAAGGTTTTAAATCAAAAGGAAGAAACCAAAGTGACAACTGTGTTTAACTTCCGTTCAACTTTTGTGAATTTCTTCTTTTTTTTTTTTTTTTAGGGGGTTAAGTTTTTTTTTTGGAAAAAAAAAGTTTTCACTTGGGGATTCCGGAAATTTAACTAAAATTTATAAAAGAAATTTCAATTTTACTTTATAACTTTTGGATGTTTTATTTTTTCGATTGTAAAAGTTTTTTTTAATATAAGTTGTTTTAAATAAGATTTATTAAAATTATGGATATTTATAAAAATAAAATTATTATAAAAGTTGATCATTAAAAAAGTACACTGAGTATAGGAAAATAAGTATAAAATAAAATACATATAAAACAAATACATTAAAAATGCTTTATAAGCATACCGGTACTTTTTATATACCGTCATATACATATATACTGTATGTACAAAGTATATATGTATAAGGCAAAAAATACATTTTTGATTTCTGCATATTTCGATTTATGCGAATTAAAATTTTATGCAATTTTTGAACAATTCAATTTTTTGCGTGTTTTGAATAATTCAAATTTTTTATTTTTTGCGCGTTTCGATTTTTGAGAATGTTGATTAATGTTAATTTATGCAAAATTTAAAATTTATGCGATTGTTGTGAGTCATTCGATGTTTGATTAATGCGAGTTTTGAGTTATGTTATTTTCGATTTCTGCAATTTTCGATTTATTTATTTATTTATTTATTTATATATGCGAGTTTTTTTTACATTAAACTTAATACGGTTTTTGATTTATGCGATTCTCGTTTTATGCCTCAAAAGTACATTGAACTATACAGTATAGTCTTATAAACGACTGCAGATGGCAGTATATTTTAGCTCACTCACTCACTTACAAACTCACAACCTACTCACAAGTGAAGCTAATATGAAGAGTACAAAAAATGAAGATTTATAATTTTTTAAAATATGGTTTTATACTAAATGTATATTAGTTCTAAGAAAATAATATAAAGTTAAAATTAAATATACTTATACGTAATGTTAAAAATCGGTTATAAGTTTCATGTTGTTTGTTTTTTTGGACAATTTTAATTAAATTCGTGTCAATTTTTTTTTGTATGGTTTTATAATTTTTTAGTGTTTTTTAAAATATGTTTATTTTTAAATTGTTTTAATTTTTTTGTATATTATTCGAAATTAAATTTCATACAAAATTACGTTTAGAACTTAAATAAAATTGTTTTACGCAAATTGACGTACTTTTTAAACGTGAAAATGAGATTTGAAAATGGGATTTAAAAACCAAGATTTGAAGCAAAAATTGTCAAGTAAAATTAATTTGCAATTTTCATTTCATAATTTTTTTTTATTGTCATCATTAAAAAAAATATACTTTTTTAAAAAAAATGAAACATAAATTAATATTTTTTACTGCCAACATATAATATTATTAATATGAGATAAATAAAAATTATATCATCTCATTTCTTGAAACTTTTTTTGAAGATTATTTTTCACAAAATGGATTAAAATCAGTTTTTTCGACTTTTAGTGACAATATTAATGGTGATACAGAAGAAAATTTTTACGAAATAATTTGTCAACAAAAATATCAACAGTGAAAGTATAAGAATAAGGTTTTTAGAGTCGTTCTACAACATACAAAATGCGTTTAAAAATGTACTTTTTTATGCATACTTTTTATATATTGTCATATACGGTTATACTCTATGTAACTACATATTACACAATGCAAAAAAATTTCATTTTTGATTTCTGTATGTTTCGATTTATGCGAATTACCATCTATGCAATTTTTGAGTAATTTTCGATATTCAATTTTTATGCGTGTTTTGAGTAATTCAATTTTTGCAGTTCATAATTTTCACATTTTTATATTTGTTATTAATGCCCTTTGCGATTTAAGCGAATTTTGAGTGAGGCGAATTTCGATTTGTGCGAAAACTAAATTTATGCGATTGTTGTCAATTGCGATATTTGGTTTATGCGAGGTTCTGAGTAATTGCATCTTTGCAATTTTGTATTTATTTATTTATATTATTACATGTTTATTTATTTATTTTAAAATTGAATAAATATATGCGATTTGGTTTGTTCGTATGCAAAGGACTTATGCGGTTCTTGTTTAATGCTTTTGTGCATTAGACTATACAGTATAAACTCATAAAACGACTGTAGATGGCAGTATACATTTAATTTTTAGGTCGCTCACTCACAAACTCACAACTCACTCACAAGTGAAGCTAAAATAAAGAGTATAAAAAAACAAAAAAATATAAAAACAAAAACGGTTATTTTTTTATCTATATATATTTTCGGAAAGGGGGGGGGTTAGTAAAAATCTAAGATAGAAATCCGAAGCGATAAAAGAAAACAAGAATTTTTCTCCTCGAGCAATATAGAATGCTATAAAAATTTTCCAATGTAATAACGTTTGCGGTAACACTGCCGACTCGTATGTGTTGCGGGTGCACCCAGGTAGAGAAGTCTCTCTCTCTTTAGCTTTTAGGAAAGTCAATAGAATTATTCCAATAACGCTGGCTTTTGTTATTATTGTTGTAAAGGAAATGGACTCATATTACGAACAATCCCGTATAATTAATGTCGTTTTGTGCAAAAATATTTCCGATTTGTTTGCACGACAACGTTGTTGTTGTTTTTGTGTGAGACAACCCAAGTTGTGATGGATATAGAAAGGATTTTATTGTGTAAAGACGTTTGTGTGTTTACTGGAAGGTGTATTTTGCTTTTGCAAAGAATCGGATTAAAATATTTGTCATGCAAGCAAATAAAAAACACGCCTGTAGTGTTGTGGTTGTTTAAGATGTTTTGTCATACTGCTTTTTAACCTGGCTTGAAACTGTGTTTTTTGTTTTCAAACCGAATTTTTTAAAAGAATTTGAAACAAACACGTGGAAAAATATTTTAGTTGATTTGTGCTAAGTGTTTATTCCGATAGATTCACAACAACGAATGGTTGCTCAAATAAGTTGTAAAATAGCATGGTAATTTATATGTATGTACGTTTATTTATAACAATGCTTGATTTGGCTTAACAAACGTTTGAAATGAAGTATGCGGTCGTTAGCGTCAGCAACACTCTACGAGAAAAACTCCACTTTTACGTAACAGTTTCTCGAAATTGACACGACATTGATTCCTCAAAATTTAATAGAATAACATGTTCTGCGGACTATGACTTCGTTTCAAATTTCAGCTCTCTGGGATATCGGTAAGTTGGTCAAAATAAACTTCAAAGATGTTGAATCGCGCGCACACACATACATAAACACACACACACACACACACACACACACACACACACACACACTCTGTAATCTCCCTTTGACAATGCTGGTTTTCTGAATGCTCATTGGAGTAAAATGCATCCTCCGTTCTCGACTTTTTAATCTTCAAAATAATGTTGTTTCTTTGTATTAATGTGCACAGGAATTTGTTGAATTATACGAAGTTCTTTCTTATATATGTGATTCAAATAAAATGTGACGAGAGAAATTTTAGTCAGATTCTCTTGCTATAGGGGAGAAACGTTCGCTATTATGCGATTTTGTGTCGTGATGCACATTTTACTGAATGCTGAATTTTGTTTACCATGTTCATGAGGATTTCGATACATCAGATTTTTAGTTTCATATTTAATACGTCCCTTAGGGACCATATCAGTTCAAAAAATCGTTTAAGATGAACGACACGATACAAAACGAGACAAAACAATTTTGTTAATAAAGACAACTAACTGTAAGTGAAAATAAAAATCACTAAGGGACAAAAATGTTAACGCTAGCATAATCGAAGACCTGTGAATGTAGACATCTAAAAGTGTTTTCTTTTCATTTTTATTGTTATTTAGTGGTATTTTTTTTATAAGAAAAAGTTTTAAAAAGTTTCTTAATTTATATAGTATTTTTTTTTGAATACACAACTTTAGATTTAAAAAGAAAACAGTAAACAGTCCATTTGTGGTGGAACTTAAAAGTTTGTCGAGTGCGTAGTAGTGGGCAGTGTAGAAAAGAATTAATCCGCCTTCATTCGGGTGAACTGGCTCGCAACCTTGCAACCACTTTACGCGTTAAGAGGTTGAGGGGTATGTGCGTAAGGGATGGTGGTAGCTACGGGGATGGGGTAGAAAAAAATTATGGACGTAGTAGTAGTAGTATGTACTAGGTTTGTACATGGTTTGAAAAAGAAATGGGGAGAGTTTTGGTAGGAAATCTTCTCGACGGGATAATTTGGAAAAACGGGTGTATGTGTACTAGTCTTGTAGAGAAGAAAGAGAGGGGGGAAGAGGGGGTGTTAGAAACGGTGCAAATTCGGCCGTTTGGACTCGTCGGGTTGCTAAGGAAACCAACCTCCTTAGGTCTTACACTAGAGTCATTCTTCACCCGAACGGTCCATTGTCTCCCACACTTTCTTTCTTTCTTTCTTTAGTTGCCTGCAGCCAAGTTTTGCCACCACCACCACCACCCCTATTTTCCTACCCCCTACAACCCATAGCACTACCCGATACCATCAAAAGAGACGTGGGCGAGTCTCATGAGCACCATGTGCTCGCTATCAGTGTTGAGCTTTAGAAAAGTAAGCTTTTCCGAGACCCCGTCGTCTTCCATTTCTCCTCCTTTTACGGGTCCCGAGGCAAGTGCAATTAGCCCTAATAGGCCTAACTTGGATGGCGAATTAGTGACAGCGACGAGAGAAATGATCTGCAGCAGCAAGAACAAAAAATAAAACCGCTTTATATTTTTTTTTCTTCTTCTTCTTTCGATATTGATCACCTGCAAAACTCGATCTCTTAAAAAGAGAGTGAAAAAGAGAGATTGGATGGGTGGAGAGAAGTATAGCGAAGGAGAGGGGGGGTAGGAGAACGAGTTGACTCGTGATGAATGGCTTCCATTCGCTGTGGTCATTTATCGGAACAATGTTAATGATTAGGAGCTAGAAGGATGGAGGGTTCGATTGTTTGTTTTTTTTTTTTTTCTTTATTTATTTTTTTTATTTTTGTTCTATTTGTGTGGAGGTACTGTGTTGGTAACATTGTGTGTTAAAAGTTTGATAGATGTTGGCGAGATGTTGGATGTTTTTTTTTCCCTCTTCTTCTGTTACGATTTGTTGTTGATCACTGCAATGATCATAGAAATGCATTGATAACCCCCATTTTTTATTAGGTGTTATTTTTTTTTTCAATTTTCTTTTCGTGTGTGCAAGTGCGTAACACTTATTGCTTTTGGTGTGTGTACTACTGTATATAATAAATATATATTTATATATGTCTAAATCCTCACTGTTCATCTTTCTCACAATTGATGACACGCCGAAAAATAAATTACAGTATGGTTAAGATGTACTTTTCAAGCTGCTATTATCACTTACTAAGCTAGTATCCATCTACAGCGAACTTCTTAAGCGAGGCACATCTTAAATGGAATACGTCAATGCTTCATCATCAACTGTGTCCCCTATAAAATCACTATAGTGTACGTTGTATAAATTTATCTGTCATACGATCTGGAACGCTATTTGTGTGAAACAAAACAAATGTTGCAAAGCAACATGAGTTCAAATACAGTACACACTTTAGACTCCACGTGGTTACCATACCAAGCACGGGATTCACTTCTAGTCACTAAAGTATGTGTATTTACTGAAATTTTTCATAAATCTGAAATGCGTTTGTCTACAAAACAACGCATGTTGCAAAGCAACATAAGCCTAAACAAGGGGTTGTAGACTCCACATGGTAACCACACCATCCACGGGATTTATTTCCAGTAAAAAACAAACAAAAATTATATGAATTTATCATGTCTGTCTATGTGTGCGCTAACACACAAACGGATGAACCGATTTTTACGAAACATGTTACCGATTTCAAGTTTTATTACGGAAAACATTAAAAGGGTATTTAACATATTAGAATCATATTTATTAGAAAGCACACAATGTATTTTTGTACTCTCCCCCAAATCAATGTGGTTTTTGTTTATACTAACGTTATTAGTAGAAGATGTTAGGAACAAACCAAGAAGTTTATGGTTTACGCTCATGTTGTTATGGCTGTTTATATTTTGTTAATTTATTTTGGAGGAGATTTTTGTTGTTAAGCCAATAAGTTTCGAATGTAGAACGACTTGAAACTCCTCTTATCGCGACTAGAAGAATCGAGAGACTTCAAATTAAAATTACGAATTTTGAGAGTTTGCAGTCCAGAAATAGGTTTTCTGCTAGTGTACAATGAAAAAATAAATAAGCTAAAAAATGTTTAGGTTCTACCCTGTACTTTTTGTGTACTTCTGTCTGTAACGCAGGTTTAAGCTGATGCGCGCTATCAGGTTTAAACAATGATTGTACACATGATGTTGCCCTTAATTCGCGTGTTGTTTCCATTACTAAACAAGTTTTCAATTCGTAGCACGTGAACGCTTCGAACAACAACAAAAAAAAAATAAAACTGGGGGAATTAAATTAATGACTAATTGAAACGGAAATTCGTTGCAAAGCGGAGGTTTGATTGTAGATAAAAATGGCAACTGTTGATAAAACGGAATATTGACGTTGTTGTTAAGTCAACCATTGACAGAAATGTCACTAGTTTCATTAACTTTGTAACAACAAAGACAAATAAGACAACATTATGTTTAATTAAATGCTAGTCCAACTTCACTAGTGTATAATTAATCCCCTTCCATTTGTTTTGTTTTTGTATAATTGCAACATTATTTAAAGGGGACTGTCGTTGAATAGTTGTTGTTTTTTTTAGTAATATTTTTATTTTCGTAATAATAGTAATACAGTAGTAGTAATTTTTTAGTAATATTTTTTTTTTACCTTCTCGGACTGAAAAATTGTCAAATTTGTCAACCATACATGACACTGTGGTGCATACTAAAGTGCGTTTCTTCATTATGCAACTCCTTTTCAACACAGGGCTTTACGAGTCAATTTTTTTCTGTGTCTTATGTGTATGTATGTGTCACATTATGTCTGGTTGGCTCTTCGTCACCACAATCTAGCCTCCCTCCAATGCTTGTCTCGATAAAGGGTTGTATTAAAAATTCCCCTCGCGCCATTAGATGGCGTCACTCATGTCGCATCTAGAGAGATATCACATTATTTGGTCTATTAATGTTTGCCACGCTGTCGAGCCAATTTCCACACAGTGTGGCTTAAAAGAAGGAGAGGGGGGGTGAGGAAACTGACTTGTACGCACATGTTTAGTAGTAACAAAAAGGAAGAAGAAAAAAAGATGGAGGAAGAAGGCTTTTCACCAACTTCAATTTGTCGCCCCCCATTTATTAAAGCATTTCACGCTGAGCAATCGGAAAACCCAGCAACCCTTTGAATTCGACATAAATCGTGTCGACAATGGGCATGGGTTTACTAGCCGAGCACCCATGAATACAGATGGGCTCCTTCAAATGCCAAACTACGGCTAGAACTACCCTTTGGAATGGATCTGTCCCAAAGGCCCTTTCGTTTTGCAGCCTCTTCCAGAAGTGCCTATCCATCCTTTTCCTCCTCTTTGCTATTGGCTTTTCATTTAGCATCTTCTCCAACTACACAGCTGAAAACGACAGTGAATGCAAATGATCCTTTTTAATTTCTTTGTTTGTTGGACCATCAGTGGTTTCCATGTTTTCTTCATTCTTCTTCTTTTTTCTTCTTCTTCCACTGGGCCAAAGTTGGCTTGGAACAAAACCTTTTTTTTTTCTGAAAGTCTTTTTTGTGTGGATGTGTGTGGGCTTTATTATTCGGTAATGCTTAAATTTCAATGAATTACCTTCAAATAAATTTGAGTTGATTATTTTTTTTTCTTAGTAGGGATAAGTGTGACTTGGAATTTTGGTAAAAATAAAAAGGAGGCGATTCTCACGTAGATGTTGGTACGTGCACAAAATTAAGGATGCCAGTGTGGGATGTGGTTGTGGAATTGTTTTGTTTGGAAATGTCAACAGCAGTCTGTGCACGATTTTATCAGATTTTATAACGTTAGGCTTACATGACCAACCAACCAACCAACCAACTACGATAAAAGAAAATTTCAACCAAATTTGTTTCCCAAAGTAACGCCATTTCTTGGCGAATGTCAAACAAAGTGAATTTTGACACAAGTTGAGTTTAGATTTTGATAGATGATTTACTTGTGTCAAATTGTGTTGTTTGGAAACGTTAGACGAATTGTTTGGGTTTTTCCACTTTCTTGGAATGGGCAATTCCATGAAAACACCTTTCTTTTTTCAAAGTACGCAAATTCGATGTTGTTATATATCAAATGGTATTAATTACCGGTAATTATCATTTACTAAATGTTATGTAAACACTGTAGTGTTGACACTCGTGTAGTAATGTTAATAGTATCATTTTAGTTGTTAGTTTAGCTATCATCTAAACTAGATTTGGCTCGTTGAGTCACCTATTTTTCACGTTATGTTATTCACACACTACACATGTTTAATCATTTTTTTTTAAAAAGCGTTAAAGTCCTGCACGAATTTGAACCATTGATTATGAAGTACTAATAACCTATCCATTCATAGGTAAATGTGAATAAAGTACAGATTTTTTAGTTTTAGAGAAATACTTCATCAATATGTGTATAAACATTCAGAAGTTGCAAAACGGTCATGTTAGTCACACTACTAACAATTATATGGCGTGAATTTAAGTTCACCAAAATTACAAATTTGTGTTAATTTTACCTGATAATAATTAAATTCTTTAAAGATAGGCTACATGTTTGATGAGGAATAAAGTGTTATTGATGCCTATTTTACACGTCAAACTTTTTCAACCAAATTCCATCGATTTCAACTGTATTGCTGACGTCATACTCATATTCGTGCGCGTTTCAGTGCTTTTGTTGTGTTTCGTTGTTTGGCCAAAAGCACCAAAAGCGTTCGGACGTGTGTATGACGTCAGAAAAACAATTCGAATCGATGGAATTTGATTGAAAATGTTTGACGTGTAAAATGGGCTTTAAATTAGATTTATTAAACATTAGCAATAGAAGTGACTTCTAAATGTTATGTTAGTCACCATGGAATATATTTTTTTCAAAGAAAAACTGTTTCGAAAAGAGACCTACTAGAGTTGATGTTGAATTTTGTTGACTATATATTGAAGTTGTTTTTTAACCCATTTTATTTTAGGATGTATTTAAAAAAAAAATACTTCTAAAATTCATTAGTTGGCGAACATTCCACAGACATTTGTAAGCTCAATCCAAGTTCGTAAGGAATTTAGTAGCATTTCGTGTTGTTTTTTTTAATGTCTACACTCCTTTGGTGACCACAAACGGTTGTGATTACTTGGCAACGAGAACAGCCATTATCGATTGGCGAAAGCTTAAGGATTAAATATTGGGTCGAAAGAAATGCACATTAGTTATAGGATTTTCTGTTTTCTTCACCTGACAAGAAAGTGTTGGTTGTTTTTATTATCATTATTATTTTTTTTTCAGTATATTATGACTAAATTCTGTTCAATACTTCATTTAGTAGGCTGAAGGACAATAATTGAATTTTCCAATGTTTTCCAAATGTGGTTAAACACATTTGCAAAATTTAAAATGACGAATCATGAAGTCCAAGTTTAGTGAGTGATTTAGATATGGAGATTGCAATTTTATGGTTTTGGGATTAGTATGTGTGTTTTATAGATTGTGGTGGTGGTGGTTTAATTGATATCGATCATGTCGGAAGTGAATGAAGTCGTAATCGACACTTCATATCGTTGTCGTTAAATGGAAATTTATTGGCGACAATAAAGTCAACAAAGGTATCGGTTTAGTCTATAGTGGTGTAGAAAATGTTTCTGTTTGAGAATCGTGAAGCAATATTAAGCGGATGGAAAATTCCGAAGAAAATTGCAATAGTTAGAACTACAATGATTTTGAATTACAATGAGTTTTGAACGTAGTTTTTGATCTTGCACGTGAACTTGGTTTAATTTGTTATTCTGCAAGAGACCATCGTGATATTTCACATTATCGTTGTTCAGTCTATGGTTATTACGTGATATCTTGTTTGATCTATGATTACTATGTAATACTAATTTATTTTATGGCTATCGGTACTTGGCCATTGTTTGAGTTATATGGTTATCACGTGACCATTGTTTGAGTTATATGGTTATCACGTGACCATTGTTTAAGTTTAATTTTTCATTTAATTTGTCACTGAGATAATTCACGAGATCATTGTTTAGTTTGTGATTCTTCACGTGGCCATTGTTTAATATAAACACGTAATTGTTGTTTCGTTAGAAAAATTAGCGTTACAGACAGTGACAGAATGATGCCTTAAGAAGCATTTACATTTTTCGCTTCAACGGGGATTTCAGTTTGTTATTTTATATTTTTGAGAATTGTGCCATGTCCCTTCGAAATTTCGCAGTTTTGAATTTGATTCTAAAAGGGATTTCACTATAAAATGTTTTCAATATTATCTTTTAATATTTAACTCATAGTAGCAAGAGTAACAAGTAATGTAACAAGACAATGAACTGGACGTTGTATGCAATGAAACTACGGTTCTCTTTTTCTTTGATGTTTAACTCTTAACTGTTCAATTTGCGAACGACGAAGAGAAATTTTCTTTTTCTCTCAAACTTTTCCACTTTTTCACCTACTCGAACCAAAACACACAAAAAAATTCCCAAAACTTTTGATAATTTTTTTCTCAAGGGGGTTAGAGAGCGTAGGTGGTAAGGATTGGGATAAGAAGAAGAAGAAGAAGAAGAAGAAAAAATAAAGCGAAAGGCGCAAGTTGAAGGCAAAAGAGGATTGACACGAGCGGGAAACAGGGAATTTGGTGGGAGTAAAGAGAATGGGGCGGTTCAGAAAAGGGTGAGAGGGAAGAATAAATGGGGGGTGGGGGGTGAAAGAGGAGAAAGAGAGGGGGTAGAAATGGCAGATCAGAAACCATCGATTCTAATAAAGTTGCACCACTCGTTGGTGGACCACCGGAGGTCACGTGGGTCCTAGCTCGGAAGAGTGAAAGTGCTGCATCACCCTATATAGGGCGAGATCGAAATTCAAGCGACCACCAAAACTGCTCCAGTACACTACTTCTGGATTGGCGAGTGAAAGGGAACGGAGAATAGGTTGGCTTCGTATGGACGAGTATGCGTTCTGCATGCTAATCAGCTCGAATTTTAATGGCTATCCATTGAGCATGTAAAGACGATAGAAAGACACGATACTAATGCTTGAAAACACATTTTCACATCTTCTATTTTTGGCAGAGAACTTTATTTTATTTTATTTTTATTTTTTTGGAGAGAAGCATTCAACGCTGGGAAAAGGTGTTGGTTGGATTTTTAATTTGGGTTTGTTTAGAATTTTTTTATTTTGCTGAGTTGTATCTCTAATTCTATAATTCGACAAGTTGTGTGTTTCTCGCCTGTGATTGGCTAAAGAACATGACAGCAGTAGCATG
>JAQIWH010005664.1:0-14213 GCA_034695005.1 Cryptops parisi | reverse complement strand
GCATACAGTAAGTGTGCCTTGAGAATTTTGCACAAAGCCAAGTGTGCCGCAATGAAAAAAAGGTTGAAAACCACTGCTGTACAGTAAAGCCCATTCACACTTCAAACTTTTTCGATCAAATTCTATTGCTTAACGTCATACAGACGTCCAGACCCGTTTTCTTGCTTTTGGTCAAACGCAACAAAAGCACTGAAATGTGCCCAGATGTGTGTGTATGAAAAGCAGTTGGAAGCAATTAAATTTCATTGATAAAGTTTTGACGTGTAAAATGAGCTGATAAAATACATGAAGCCTATTCTTAAAATGCAGTTTTTTAATGGACTTGTTTTCTTTCAGCCTGTGCATGAACTGGATGGTCAAGGGCAGGTGAATGTCATTATGGTCAAAGTAGGAAATCCCGAAGAATGAACACACATATAGTACAAATTGTTTTTTTATACAGATGTAATTGGTTTTTTTCCTAGTACTTTTTTGTGCGCTGATGGATTTGTCACTGAAAAAATTTGCGAGAAATATTTTAGGGCCGTTAGGTTTTTCTCCTACAACTGTGTCCTCAAAAAACAAACAAACAAAACAAACAAAAAATCGAATTAATTTTTTCTCTGGGCAGCTGCAAATTAAACCCCCACTTCCAACAGGAACCAATTTTTTAGAGAAAAATAATTGGCTTTTTACAGCCAAAATGGATGGTACGTCTTATATCACTTTGTACTGTAATCGATTTTTTCATTATTTTCCGAAAAAACCAAAACATCCTCGCTTCAGCATGCCAGCTAATCCTTCCTTTCAAGCAGTGTTAGTGTTAGTAATATAAAAAAATAATCATTTCAAATCTTTCTAGTTTAGGATTAATATAAGTGTTCAAAGTTGTGTTTAGAATTACCATTGACAATCTTAAATCGTAACTGTTTAGGATGTGAATTGGAAGGCTAACGATAAAACAAAACAAAAAAAAATAATACGCAACTGGTGGTCAATGTTTAAGGATCATTTAGAGGCTAATTTACATATACATATATACAAAAAAAAATGATAAACATTTGTTGTGATTTTATACGTTAAAACTAATCCCAATTAAAAGAAAACCGAATTTTTTAAAACAATTTTTGGAATTTCCTTGCTAACCTGTTCATGAAATTGCTAGTTGACGAGATAAATTTTTTTCATATGTACTGGGGACAAAAAACAAAAAGTTCAAACATCTGAAGCATTGTCACGAGTATAGACGACGATGACGTATAGGCTTGCTGGGAAGGATTTAGCTGAGTAGTAAACTTGGACAACACGAGTGGAATAATGTACAGGTTCATGACAAGAAGTTTTAAAAGCTTTTTGTATAGAACTTTCATTTAAATGCCTATTTTTTTGTTCTTTCTATTTTTTGCGTTCGACCAACATTTTTACATTCCACATTTTCAGTTTACCAATTTTTTTTCATTTTTTGGTATTTTATTTTTTCTAATTATTTTTTTTTTTTTTAATATCCACAAAAACATTGCTCAGTTTGTGTTACACAATTATTTTCTTTACTATTTTCATTTTTATTTTTTGTACGAACTTGTTTTTTTTTTCTTCTCCGTTTTGATAAAATATATGATTTGGTAAGAAAGTGTGGTATATCAGTGTGTGCGTGTGATGGGAAGGAGATTTTTGTTTCCATAGTCTTGCAAGGCCGAAGCTTTTCTTTTTTGGCCGATTTGAAAAGATATTTTAAAAATAATGAAGGTAGTAGTTTTGCCCGCTGTTATTTAAGCATAACGACGAATGTTATATCTTCTTTGGAGTGGTGTTTATTAACAGTTGCAAGGAAAATCAAAGAAAATTATTTTTCCGCTACTGTAGGTTGTATGGATAAAAAAAAAGTCCGCCGCAGTTTTGTGTCTCCCCCTCCCCCTCAAGATGTGTGCCAATCACCATATTGTAAAATGTGACCAATTTTTCTAGCCATTTTTTATAACCTTTTGCGTTAGAACCTTTAAAAAAAAAATTTACTATGTAAACTGCTTCTCTTGAAAACAACAATAATCGCACGAAACATGACCGATCATTTTCATGTATATAATTACATTCCCTCAAAAGTTTATTCTCAAATCTTTTTGTTTTGTTTTGGGTAGTAATAGTGAATGGAGGTTTTACTTTACGTCCATGAAAGAAAAATGCTAGCATCGACCGCAATTCCAACTTATCATTCCACTGTACAAAACAAATGGTATTTTCCAAACGTTTCTAATTTCCATCCACTAAATAAAAATTAATTATAAAAATAACTAAACATAAGACTGCTTAACTATTTTGATGTTTGAATTTTCTGACAATTTATGATTTTCTTTTTTTTTTTCAGCAGTCTTGACATTTTTTTTTTGGTTACTCGTTTATATTGGCATTCCATAATTTTTCGTGAATATGTACAAAAGGTGTCCAAAAAGTTTCCATACATGAAAAAAAATGTAATTCAACATTTCCCATAAAACCTATCAGAAAATGAACATAATTGTACCAATGTTGGAGCCTTGTGGGACTCCCTTATTTGATAACTATATTTCTACCAAGACTTTATGCCACCAGGTGGAATGTTTTTACCTCTAAGCCTGTGAAACAAAACTAATTTATTGAAATATGATGAACAGCTGGCTGAAGTTGTTTTTTTCCGAAAATTACAATTTTTTTTTCTAATTTTTCTTTAAAAAAATGAATTGTAAATTTTTTTTCGCCTTTGTTGCGGACAGTTTAACTTTATCACAAATTTTTTAAAACTTTTGTATTGCAGTTGATGAGTTTCATGTTTCTCACAAATGTACTAACTACTGCTCACATCTTTTTATACATGATGCAATTTGACTATAGTTTTTGTGTGAAAAAAAAAATAATTCCAGTGTGTGTGTCCACAAATTTTTGTAAATCAAAAAAAAAAAGATAAGAAAAAAAAACGAAAAAAAAAATGTGGGAGAAGAAAAAAAAATTCTGTGAAAACCGACATTTTAAGGTTGAAAAAAAAAATGCATTCTGTTGCACATTCTGCATTATTCTCAATAATTGCTCATAAAATATTTATCTAGAGTTTTTTTTTGTATTATTATTTTTTTGATAGTTTCTATTGAGGATATGTACTTTAAAACAAATTTTTATACTTTATAAACAAATTAAAACAAAAAAATTTTATACTTCTTGAATTTTTTTTTTTAAAAAAAAATGGCTTTATTATTATGAAACCTTTTTTTCACAGGTTCTGTTTTTTTGTATGATTACTTCAATCAGTTTTATCTCTATGTAACTAGTCTTTAAAGAAAAAAAGATATGAAAAAAAAATTGCTACCAATTTTTATCCTATTAGTAGAAAAAAAAAATTGAAAAATAATCCTAGTCCACCATGGCCAAAACAACTGCCATTTTGTATATGGAGTAGAAAACAAACAAAAATAACCCTTTTTCTAAATACTGTATTCTTCCATGCAGTTGACCAATCATTGTTAACAAACTTCCTAGTGTTAAGTCATGTTGAAAGAAGCTGGTCCATCATTTGTAGTTGTTCTAGGTTCCGTTTGAACGAAGAACCCTTTAAAAAAAAACAAAGATTTGTCGCAAGATTGTGTTTTTTGCAATCTTGGAAACATAGGAGTATCCATTATAATATAGCCCATTTTGAGATACCATTTAAAAAAATGAAAATTTATAAAATATAACAAAAACAGCTGCCAGCGAGTTTTGTTTTGTACAAACTATTGAAAATTTTAAGCGAAAGGGATAAGAAAAAAAAAAAGTATACCAAAGCATTTTTGACGTATTCCATAATCATCTTCCGTAATATAATTTGTTTTTTTGTCACATTGATAAACTCTGGGAAAAAAAAATGGTTTGCTGTTACATTTTTGAAAATTCTCATGTTTTTTCTGATATAACTGTTTTCCATCATTCTGAATATTAATTTGTAGATAGATCTATTTAAACATAAAAAAAAAACACACACAGAAAAAAAAATAATTTAGAGATTGAAAAAGATTATGTTGTGAATCTATTGATTTAATGGATATTCATCGAACTTGAATCCCAGTTGCAAAACATGCGGTAACGTAGGTTTTCAATACGTAGAAGAAGAAGAAAAAAACAAAAAACATTTTCACCAAACGTAATGTGTAGCTGTAGTTTTTTGTAATGTAACAAGATCCAAGTTTTGGGAGTTTGTGTACAAAGAGTGATGTCTGTAAATCTACACTTTACCCCCTACTTTTGTCATATTCTTTTCTTTATGTATTTCTGCAGAAGGAAATAAAGCAATATCATGAAATTCACCATCACTCGTTAAATATTCACCATCCAACCCAAGTCACATTTAAATTGGATTCCATGCAGCATTTTGTCAAATTGTCATTACCACAAACAAACGTCCTGTGTTTGATGATTTGGACATCCGGTCACACTTAGATCCAGGTTGGACCAACTACAACTATTACCTGAGTACTGTTCAGTCAATTGTTACTGAAAACCATGTCAGACATTTCTCTTGTCTTTTACGTTCTTTTGAAGTAAGTAGGTACTTAGAGTTTAACGAGGGCACCGACTACTGACTTGGCTTACGACTGTCATTTGGTCCTCAGATTTCATTGAAATGAGGAAAATACAGAACTGATGATGAGATGAGGTTTTTTTGATGTAAGAGAAAACGAGACAACCCCAAGAAAACCTGCTCTCCGTTAGGTCTTACCCCACACTAAATCTGTGGGACTCGAAGAGGTGAACCCAGGCTACCACCAATATGTGTTTTGATCTACACTGAATATTCAGGAAACAATACCCTGTGTTCGACTTGGAAGTTCCAAGTTGGAACATTTATTTCAACTATAGTAAAATAGTATGCAGTCTTTGCATCATTTGTTGTGTAAAATACTACCACAGTACCATGTATGATTGGCAAGTATATTATACATAATATTGACTCTTAAAATGTAAATTATACCAATACAATATTTTATGAATATATTACAGTGTACATAAAATAATATACATTTTATGTTACATAAATAATAATGTTGACATTTTTTGATGTTACACAAAATGAACATTTAACATTCAAAATAAGAAAATTGAATGCCGGTGGCTTCATTGTCTATCGATCAAATAATGATTAACACCATTTTTTAACAAGTACGATACATACTGTATAAAATAGTAACCATAAAATGTTTGTGCCTTCACTGACTTGATGAATATATAATCACAGCAAAATACAAACTTTCATGGTGACCAATCCTTAAATTTAACAGTTAATAATAAAACCAAATACGTACTTTTTGTACTTTCGGTAGACTCATCGCAAATCTCATTTGCTGCTACTTCAACCATTAGTAAATCTTCAGTTAGCCTGGACAACATTAAAAAAAATAATTAATTATTAAACTGTAAATATGCATCAGCTGGTTGTCAATGTTAATCAACAATATATTTACAGCATGCATGCTTATTTTGAACACGAAATCCGGTTATTATGATCACTTTTGGGAAAAGTGCTTTTTTGATAACAATAACCGGCTGATAACATTACACAATGGATAAAATAAAAGAATATTAGTGTTATGAGACCCATTGATTATTTATAATAACAACACCCGATTGATAACATTATCCGTGATCATAATAACCGGATTCCACTATACTATCATTTGATATTCCTTTCGTGCATTTTTAGCAGACGTACTGTATACATTAATGAAGGTTTCTGTCCTTAGCAGACGTACATTGAAAAGAATGCAGTGTTTGTTTTTATATCCTTTTAACCGTTTTCTTAATGAAGGATTCTGAAGAAAAAAGTTTAACCGTACAATTTTTCTAAATTATTGATTTTGATTTTCTTTATATCTACTGTTTTTGAAGTATTGGTTAATAATTCTATTAGTAATTTTTCTCATTTTTTTATGGATGACTCTTGATATAATATGAAAATTTACACTTAAAGTACAACATTTTATAATCAATTAGCATTTACTTTTGAATAACCAATGTTTAACATCGTTTCATCGGTTATTGTTATCAATTCAGCCTTGATTCTTGTGTGATCACAATAAGCAGCGTCCACCGTTCTTGTGAATCGTTTGGGTTACAATACTTGAATGACAATACATTATGGACCTGCTATACTTCAATTCACTTACTGAAACTAAATTTATAATGCTTATCATACAACAAATAAGTCTACAGCTGAAATTATACTGTCAACCTTAATTGTTTACCTCATCAAAAGCTGCATACAATTCTCCCGCGTCCGTCTGCTTTGCTAATACGTAAGATGATGAGTTGAATGCACACCCTACAAGGAGACATTTGAGTTAGAATCTAGAATGCGCACCCCGCAAGTAGAGGTGGTCCAGTCAAACGCAAAGCACGTGTGGAAAACTGTTTTACTACACAATTACACAAAGTAGATATACATTATATATATCCACTTTGCACAATTCAAAATCAGCAAAAGTTAAAGAACAGACTAACCATGGAAATGTGTGAAGAATCCGGTTTGCACTTGAGAGGTTCCTTGTGCGAGTTGAATGGTTTGAACAGACCCGATGCATCGGCATTATATAGTCTAGGTGGTTGTCAAAAATTATTTTCTTTAGGTTACTTATAAATAATGAACTTTTTTATGTATAGGTGAAAAATGGTTTTCTTCTTTAAAACACGTAGTTGAAAACTTTTGTGTTTTTTTTTTTTAAAGAAATCTTGGCAAAATGGAGAATAATTAATTTGATGAGACGAAGTTTGAAAACTTAGGTTTTTTGTAGAATTTTTCCATTTTTTTGTTATTATATATATATATAAATTAATAAATAAATAAAAAACTGAACAAGTTTCGAAGCATCTTAAGGCATCTCTAAACAAAATCATGTCATTTCAGTATGCCATGCTTAAAGGTCAAAATTCACTCATTGGTAAAAAAATCCATTTAGGTAACTCAACTATACTAACGGCTGTGCATGGACCTGGGGAAGCTAAAGTCCACAAAGAAGTTCACGATAGGGCTAATGTAGAAGTGACGTACAAACCCAAATGTGGATTGCCAGGTAAAGGAACCCTTAACATCAATGTTATGAATTTTAACTATTGGTAACTATCAGTTTACAAATGTTTTAAGGTTCAATATCACAATTTATGTTGGACATGATGCGGAAGCTATTCTAGGTTGTGGGTATACAGGGTGATCCTGAATCAAATTTTAATCACAGATGCAACCCATATAAACATGGGTACGAGATAATGTAGGGCGAAGTCATGTAAATGCTTATGGTGTCATAATCACTGCAGGTGTGCTTGTCCCCCAAGCTATGTTTATGTTGACTTTTGATTTGTTTTGACACGTAGCATCTGCAGCTAAAATCTGGTTAAATTTTCTGGACACCCTGCATGTTGTCATGTTCATTTTCTTTTTTGCAGGTACTCGAGAAAAGACGATCGAAGACATTGTCGCTAATACGGTGTCCACGATACTGATGATGACACTGCATCCTCAAACGAGCATTTCGGTGGTCATGCAGGAAATGCAAAAAGATGGAAGTGTATCCTTAAACAAAAAAGTGGCATTTACGATGCAAATTATTATTATTTAAATTGAACATTTTTTTGGAGAAGTAGTTATTACCGATTATAATGGTTGAATAATGCTAGATCCATGTTTGCTAGGTGGAAACGATTCAACAATTTCAACCATAAAATTTCATTGTTATCCTTAAACAAAATGTAGCTTTTGGCTTGCTGCTTAAATTCAGTATGCTTGGCATTGTGCGATTCCGGGATCGAAATGAAAACTATGGTAGTTTCCGTCAACTGCGCTTTAGACTCGGAAGGAAAAATAACACTTGATCCTTGCAAAGAAATCGAAGAGGTCTGTATATATCAACTGCTATTCTTTTCAAATGCAGGGTTTCCACCACGAAATGTCAACATTTCACAAATCCATTATTTTTTTCATATGTAGGGGGTGATGTAGAATGCATGGCGTGAGTTAGATTACCCCCTCAACATTCTTTGTCCCACCAAAAGCGGGACTGTCATGTGGACATGCACTGATCAAACTTTGTTTTACGAAACTTGGGATAGGGTTCACCGTCATTTCTATATTTAGTTATGTGCATATCTACTTTTAAACTGTGATTAAAATGTTGACATCGCATGGTAGACATCCTGTACATCACAAATTTTTACAAAACCTAACTATCATTAACTTTGTTGTTTTAATGTAGAAAGCCGAAGCTTTGTTGACGTTTGCGTTCGACACCAGCGACCAATCGGTGATAGTCAGCCACACGTCGGGATGTTTTTCGATCGAACAATACGAGTCGTGTTTAGCCATGGCACAAAAAGCCAGCACCGAGGCCAGCAAATTTTATCGTGACTGTATAAACAAACGTCTATGTAAAAAGTAAAACCAGAAAACAAAACGTCAACGTCGTCAAAAGAAACGTTTCATTCACACAATTCACTCCACGCAAAAAAGTGTATGATTAAGTATTTTATTAAATATGTTTGTAAATTTTTCATCAACAAAATGATAATGTTTAAATAAGGTATCGAGTCAACAATGTGCACTTAAGGTTCGCTTCAAAAACATCAACAAACGGAACGCTATAGGACAATGAGAGGGGGGGGGAGGGGGAATACTGAACGTTTTTCTTCTGGTGCGAGATCAAAAAATGAGCATAACACGAAAAATTTACATAGACAGCATATGAGGCAGTGAAAAAAACCAAATGGACAACGAAACGATATCCATCGTGTAAAAATTACTGTAACCAATGCAAAGATCTTAACTCGGAATTTACCAAAACACTCACATAACACGTTCGGAAACAAAAAATCGCCGCAAAGAATCACATTTTTTTATCGCCATACACATTTTTCCACCACGTTCGACACACCCAACAACAGCGTTTTAGCATTTTATATTTAAATATCCAACTTTCGTAAAAAATAATTTTTAAAAAATTATCGTTTTAAACAACTTGCACGAACAGCTTTTACAGCTGCACCATTGGTGCATTGAATTATTATTTTTTTTTACATGAAATATTATTAAAATTCTTATAAAAGCCATTCTAAAAAGTTGTATATAAAAAGCATAGATCAATGGCTGAAACATATTTTTTTTTTTAGACATTGAGAATTAACTAATCCTAAAATGCAACAAACTAACTCATTTGGCTAATAAAACTGTTTTAAAAGCAGATCTATATAAAAATATTCTTATTTTCTTAAATATCATACTGATAAAAAATTCGAAAATAAAAAGATGAAATAACAAACAAAAATGCATGAAGTGTTTAAAACAAAACAAAAAAACGCACGCTTGGCATGAATGAATGAATGAAACATGAAGAAACAAAAACACAAATATACTCTTTTAAAAGTAAAACGTGCGAGATTAATGTTTATCTTTGGTTATCATCATCATCATCATCATCAGGTTTTTTGTTGTGTGAATTCTTTTTCAGTCTCGTAAAGTGGTTCAAAAATATATTTAAATACTTATACTTACTAGTTTTTCGTTATGACTAAAATTTGTTTCTTGTTGCTGGGATCGAGCCTAAAGCTTGAGGAAGCATGAATTTTGATTTAACAATGGGTCTATAGTATTTTATGCAAAGATTCTATCTTCTGCTGTAGTTTGAAACTGATCTGGAAAACAAAAATAAATGAAAAAATATTAAATACGTACCAAAATTTTCGCTCCAACACAAACATTCATTAGTTCACACATATTTCATTTATCACGTTTGAAATCTGCAAAGCGTTAACTAAGCGAACATAGTTGTTTCTAATCAAAAAATAACTGCATGTTTAGCACATTTTTGTTTTTCAGCATCACTTTTTATTTTTAGTGATTCATGCCAAGCAGGATTTTAAATAGTTAAATCCGTTATCACAAAAGTTATCGCAAGGTTTTTATTTTTTCAATCACTTTGCAGATTTTAAATCGCTTGCTTGGTTGGAAGATCGCATAGTGCAAAGCTGTAAGTATTCGCTGTAAATTATACTGTAGATTTCAATCGTCCCGGACTATTGAACTCTGGATTAGTGATGTCCAACCTGTATAGATTTTTTTTGCTTTTTCTTGCATCTGCAGTTAGATCTTTCAGGAACACCCTGTATGTGATGAAATTATATTACAGACATTAGTCCACAACTACCTGTGATATAATTTCAGCTATGAGTTATGTTGCCTGAAACGTCTCATAAATCGAAAATTGCATATACAGGGCATCTAAAAAAAAATTTGGAACTAATTTTTGTTTAGTACTAAAATTGTAGACCATTTTTGGACACCCTAAGAATTCTCATAAAATAGAAAGAAAAACCTCACTGAATCTGGATAATAGCAAAACTTTCTTATATTATTTTATAAATAGCCCCCCCCCCTCCTCCATACAATGTTTATCGGGATAGATTATTTGTGTTGCATGTTGGTGAGATTTGCATATAAGAGACCGATTGAGTACTCCCTGTATTTCAATTCCCATCCCCATTTCTGATAGTACGATATGTGAATCCTGACAACTATCGTTATACAGCCTACTACACTAACTTCTATGATAGCTTATCATTACACTGAAAAAAATCTAATAACTGAACCTAAATAACTATTTAACATTTGATATTTTAATGGCTAACTTCAATGAATAGAATTGTGAAAACAACCAACGACGACAATAAATAATAACACGGTGCCAATAAAAATCTCGCCTCATCCAAGCAAACAAACAATAACATGGGAAAGGGGAAACACAACAATATCAATCTCGCCACTAAAAATAATACTGCAGCACATGAAATTAAAACACCGAGCAAAATGAAACGAAAAACATCAACCAAATGGGTATTTTTTAGTCAGTTGTGTACAGGTGCGGCATATCATGTTCAGTCACATTGATGAAAACCATGCAATAACAAAAAACGAAAATAAAGCTTCTTCAATCATCATCATCATCATCATCCAACAAAAGCAGTTCATGCATGTGGTGCACCAACATTTCTTCGGGTGTGGGGTTCGATTTTTTCAACCTACCTAGGTATTAACGACGGGGACCGACTCGTACCCCCAGAAAACCGTCTTAATCTTGCATGTCTTGGAGATTCAGGATTGGAAGATAAACTATCGTTCGAACCGTAGCTGCCAGGAGAGTCCGGAGTGGCTTGGCCGTCGCTATCGCCCGAAATGGAGGCGGGACTTCCTGGGCGACTGAAGAATTTCCTCCCTGCCAACTGCGTGTGCAGGCTTTGACTCAGCGGGAGATGAAGGCTCAATCGTGGCGACTGAAGTTGCCGGCTGGTGTTCAACAGCTGCAGTCGAACGGGCGACATGCTGCGAGGCGTTCCCGGAGCACTGGGCGACTTTTCGATGGACGAACGGGACGCTCGCGGGATGAAAGACTGTCCCACTTTCCTAGCAAATTCCGGGTTCAGTTGGCTCGCACTCTTGGCCTTCATGAGGCTGGGCTTGGGCTTCCCGTTGGCACTCTTCCCGGATAAGTAATTCGACACGTCTGTTCGATCGGTTTTGCCCTGCGCTCGACCAAAGTGCGATATCACCCTGTGGTTCGACAGGCTGTGATTCAGTTTGTCGTCCTTGGTGGCTTTCGGCGAGTAGCTCGGCGACGAGCATTGTTGGTATCTGAGGTTGGGTCTCGGGATGCTGGAACCACGATTCGTTCCGGAGGAATCGCTGCTACACGACGTTGAATTTTTCGCCGGGCTATGAAGCGGAATCGGTGTCGGACTCCTTTTCGATTCTCGTATTGGAGAAGCGTACGGCAACGAGTCTTCGCTGTCGGATTCTTCGGTATTGTCACCAACGTGCAGCGTGGGCGAGGTACACTGCAGAGGTTTCAGGTTCTCGCCGTCGTCGTCCAGAGACCATGGATCGCTCGGTGGATCGTCGTCCTCGTCGTCGGAAAAAAGGTGCGACGCCATTAACTGGTCGCAAAGATCCAGCTCCATGTCATCGCTGTCTGTCGAATCGGCAAACATGGGTGGTGTGTTGCATCTTGGTATTGGTAGGATACGACTTTTCGGCGTATTGAGAGCTATTATCGACGTGCTCTGATAGGTCGACGAGAAACTCCGTTCCGAACAAGGAGAAGACGGAAGCGGAGGACTTTGCTTAGCTAGAGACAGAGAAGGAGTTGAAGCTGAAATATACCTTGTTCTGTACGGTGGGGCGGGACTGGGGTGTCTGATGGAATTACTAGACGCAGGCCGGCCTGCGGACAGAGATGACTGAGACATGGACGCTTTTCTAATTGTTTCTGCAAGTTAAAAAATATTTCATTGCATTTATTTTTCATCACAAAAAACAACAACAACAACAACAACATTGAATACGAATAGCAACAACTATCTTACCAGGAGATGGTCTTGGACTATCGGGAGAAATCTTATGAATTGGCGTGTTGACATTTAAGTTCGGGAATGACATTCTCCTGCAAAAATGAAAATTCAGTCCTTTAACATAAACAACCACACCTTCCTATTATGGCAGGTTAAAGGCCACATTACTGCTGTAAAATGTACCTGTGTCTTACTACTTAAAATACTCCTAATATAATAAGAACGACTCAGTCTGTGAATGTGTGTATGTATGTGTGGGTAATGGATACTTTAGCCCCACCCATCGTGCAGAATCAGTTCAGCTGTGATTAGTGACTAGTATACAGCTTGTCAAAATGACGAGAAAGTTTTTGCTTTTATTATGCAATTCATTGTTTTGGATCAGAAATGTGCAGATACTTTCCTAATCCGCACACACTTAACGAATTATTGAGGATTATTAAAATCGAAACCAGTCTTAATTGCAGCATCATGTCACAAGATGGAGTTGTTAGTTGTAAACGTAAAAAAAGTACAATAGTATGTTGGTTTTGTATTACTAGCTCGGAACCCCTATCTCATGCTTTCTTGCTACAGCGTGGGCCTATTAATGAAATAGAAAGAAAAGCTTACTTTGGTACTGGAATAGCTGATTTCAGATCAGTCTTGAACTTTGATCTGTGTATTGGGCTGTCAGTTGCTAAGTTTTGATTTCCCATTCGTGACGAACCTTTCAACAAACTCGAAGGCTTTTGCTGCGAGAACACCGTTGCAGATTCGGATCTCTCGAGATACGGAATTTTCGAGTTCCTCAACACTGAAAAAATAAATGTAAAACCAAACAAAATACGTTATCATGCTGGTAAATGTTTATGTCATGTGGAGAATTCTGAAAAAACATAAAATTTAAAAATCGTATTCACCATCCATTGATTAATTTTACTACAACAAATTCACCAACTATCACTAGCGATAATTAAACGATTATTAAATTATATTACGAAAGAGTACATTTGGTAAATGGAATATATTTCAAATCATTACCATTTAATGCTTGTTCATCCCTTTTTTGTTTCTCTTGCATCTGTCTGACGTGCAATTTCTTTTCCTGTAAACAAAAAACAACGAACATCGAGTTTAAAAATCATCAGTGAAACTAAGCTTAAGTTTCAAGAATTCACTTGGACGTTTTTGTAAAGAGTGAAACTTCGAGTGAAAAAAATATGAACAAGCTTACCAGCTGTATTATTATCTTTTCTTCCTCTTCTTTAGCTGAATCGATGGTATCTTCAAATACCCCACTATGCCTATTTGTCTGATAAAAGAAAAAATTCAGTGAAATTATTGTAAAGTGACAATTCATCCCTTTCTATGAGTTTCCAAAAGAGGACATAATTTTGTCCCCACCCTATTTTTTATTTCATCGTCATTGAGGAGTTGGGTGGAATAACGGCGTAGCTCAAACAATGCAGTTTTGAAAAAAAGTCAAAAAACTTCTGGCACCTTCAAATTTAAGATTAAAAGAAATTCCTGTCAACTGTATATTTATATAAGAAAAATGAACAGGTTTTGCAAAAAAAATCTGTTAATTTTAGTTGACAGGCCTCCAGTTACGGGCTAATTTAAAAAAATGCAATGACGCCGTTATTTCAAATAGCGTGCTAATTTATAAATGCATTTACACCGTTTTTCCAAAGATCAGTATCTCTTCCATTGTTTTGGAAGTGAAACAACCAGAAAGTGCAGCGACAAAAAGAAAGAAATCACAAAAAATTTACAGTAGTTACATTCCATGGTCTTGCTCCAAAAAAGTGCAAATTATAGACAACCCAACGTCTTTATGTTATAGACTGGTCTAAAACGATTCAATA